>LPNX010117935.1:376616-403739 GCA_001517045.1 Pseudotsuga menziesii
TCCCAAAATTCTAAGATATAAACACCTATCGAAGTAATTAGGCACGGGGGAGTGAGCAGTTGATATAATAATGAATTTCTCCCAGTGATTCGGTTGCTTTATCTTGCTCAGGATTGGGTTCAAAACCTCCCACGAGATACTTGTGCAGAATGACAACTTGATATGAAAATGTTCACTCCACTTATTATCAACTTCCTTCCTAAAGACCTCTTTCATTATTACCTATATTAGTACTCCCCACTGATTTTTTTCCCCATTGTGATCATTGTTCTCAGATGGGTCCATCGCTTGACCGGGTAGTCCTCTTCCCACTTCTCTCCTTTGCATTATCTTGTTCGAACTTTGATCACTACTATTTCTTTGCCTAATGCTTATATGTTGAAATGGTGTAATGTCCCCGGTTTTGACCCCGTTTGCATGATGTATATATTGTAATTAATCGTGGTGAGGAGCTCAAGGCAAAAGCCCCACCATCGATTTGGCTGTGTATGTTTCGGCAATGGGGATAATTGCCCATGGTATGTTGTGCTATCCAGCACATTTTAATATGGCATCGTGTAAACATGCACATCAATTAAAATAAACCACAACCAGCTACGGCAGTGCAACGTTGAATGAAAAGGGCATGGTTCCAAAGGATAAGGGGTGGGGGATGTCAAGCCTTGGTTTATGGGGAAAAACCTATGTTTTATTACCTTGTGGTTTTGCCACCTTTGTTGTTTGTCACCTTTTTGTCTCATCCAACCTTGTCAACCTCTTTAATGCTTCAGCTGGTGGTTGGGGCAGTTATTGCTGAAGTGGTGGTGGTTGTGGTAGGCTGTCAGCCTTACCCACCTGCCCACTCCACCCACGTTTGCCCATTCTTCTCCCTCACGCACTCTTCCCTGGCCTGTTCACTCTCACCACGAGTTGCTAAAAACACTCAAGCTTTGCATTTTCGTGTCCTTGCCATTGCTGCTCACCTTCACGCAGGGAATTGTTGCTGTTACTCACGCACAGCCAATTTCGCGTCCTTTCAGCTGTTGTTGTTCACCCACGAGCCCAGGAAGAGCTGTTTATTCCTCACGGGGTCTGATTGTTTCTCTCACGCACAGGAATTTCTGGGTTTTACCCACGTGATTTTTCTTCTGCGGATTGGTGGACGGTGCAGCTGTATCTTTGCCTCACGAGCTGAACAATGGATTTGGCGTTGATTGTTACTCATGCCCAGGTTGGAATTCTGTTAATTCCATTTGCCGCAAGGTCTGTGTAAGTCTCCCCGTGGCTTCATTGTCTCGAATGGACTGCTGATTTTTCCCCTGTTGCACTTGGGTTGCTATTGCGTTTGGGAACGGTTGCAAATTCGCCTGAGAGTCATTTTGGCCACGATAGGGCCAATAATGACTCGGAAGTCGTTTTCCTGTTTAAGCTGTGACAGCTAAGTAATTGCCTGAGTGCAATGGTTAGTCTTCGGACTGTGCTGGCTTGGCTTGTCTGTTGGAAGCCTGTGAAACCCAGCTGTGTTGGTTTGTTGTTTGTGCCCCTTGGCTATGTATAAGCCTGCAATTGACCCTTATTCCGGAGGAATCATGCCCAGCTCGGGGGTGGCAGCGTTGCTGAGAGATTGAGGAGCAAGCTGGCCTATGGTTGGGTGGAACGTTGCAGCGACGTAGCTGGTTGTGGGTGAATTCTTCACCAAGAGATAAGTCTGTTGTCTTTACTTCTCCCCTGCAATTTATATACTGTATTATGTGAAATGATGAACATGTTCAATGATGGAATGTATTTGCGTTGCTTCCGCTGTATGATTGAAGGATTCGGGCATTTGTGTATGCTTAGGCATCTTAATATGCCTCATGTAAGCTTTTAATTTCAGCATTTGACTTCTGTTTTATGATAATGGGGCATTTTGCCCGGCTGTGTTTGGTGTTGGTCGCGTCCTCTTCGCTGGTTGAGGGATGGGGACGTGACAAATGGACTCCTGATCTCCTCTTCTTCTCAACTAGCTAGTGGGTCTACTGGAGAAAGGAGGCACCATTGACCACTCTTCTTGTTAACTAAGACGAAAAGTTTTACTTTGGTTTCACTAATTTTAGAGACCAATACATCGCTAGATCGTTGTTTTTAGCATGTTCTAGGAATAATCTCTTAGGAGATTAGGAAATCTATATTATAAGTCTTTCCCACTCAAGCCCAATAGCAACCGCAACTCAACAGTTTACGCTACGAGCATATGATTTGATCTAGTGGAGTTGAGGGGATTAGAGAAGAGAAACGAAGGGTTTTATCTATTTATCATGTCTGACATGTGTTGTTGTTCTTGTTTCTAGATTAGGATCCCTCCCACTGGTTAGAACTGGGGTGCTAATGGAAGAAAAAGGATTAGGATAGTAAGATGGCCCAATTCAATAAGTGAGTTGTTGCCCAATCAATTTAACAATTGTAGAGAGCATCGCCCCTTGGAATCCATCTAGGCTCATACCTATCTATTCGTGTTTTTTTGAAACACAAAATATGAGAACACCAACACCCATAATTAGAATTCTTGGAATGTGTCTAGATGGTATAGAGATGTAGATGTCTCATCATAATCAATTTAAGCATGTGACCCCACATCTAATAAATTACCAACAATATCACCAACAAAGGCACTGAGTGCGAAGGAAGAGCCCATGAGCTAATTGTTTTTTACCCAACAGTTCCCAGAGATCTAAGTTTCAATATCAATAGTGTCTTTCCTTGGAACAGTTTGTTTCTAAGGACATTTGAACATGGGGAAATGAACTCCAAGATATTAACACAATGTGACTCATCTTGGCTTGTTGAGGAAGGGTCAAAAGGTCTAGGATCATCAACGCATTTATATTGGACCTATTGAGCACTGATCATAGAGAACAATTAACCACTCCATGCCAGATCTAGATATACCTATTCTAGAGAGCACCTACTTAACTAATTTAGCCAAATATTATAGGGAAAGACTTGGAAAAAAACAATCATCAAGGTTATTCTTTCATTATGTAACTAATCTTAGTCATTATAACCCAAAAAAATAAAGAATGGGAAAGGGTCAGTTCACTACTCTTGTTTTTCCACTTATAATTGATTGATTTACCATTGCATAGTATGAAAAGGACCTATGCTAAGCCAAACAATCAAAATCTATTTGGCCTTCCAACTCCAATGTATTTTGAGATTCCATGTTTAGGTGGATATGGACTTAAATCAAGAGATTCCATGTTTAGGTGGAAATGAATCTAAATCGACGGGCTAAGTGACTATGGGCTCAATGGAGGGGTTTTATGGGTTTCACACCCCTAAAAGGATCAATGAAGGTTGCTTTAAGAAGAAATCATAAAAATGGATGGAGGTGCAGTTTTAGATTTGTTCATGAAGAAGCTTATGTCACAATTTTGTATGGCATACTATGTCAACAACATATATTAGGAAGGAAGAAAAGTTGGATTCTAAATGTCAAACATGAGGAAATGAGGTAACTTTGGTAGTGCAAATCCAAACATAGATCATCAAACCCTCTTTAAAGGTAAAATCATTTTTGAAGGTTTTTCTTTAAAAAAAATTCAAAATTTATATGATGTTGTGTGTTTTTTTTTATTTTTCTATTTTTTATAAGATTTTTTTTTACAAATTTTATACTAATTTTCCCTAGATTGAGATTGAGAAAATAAAAATGGAGGAACTCAATTTTAGCATGTAATCTCTCACAGAAAGTGAATAGAAATACAATAATTTATTTAAATTACTATGCAAAAAAAATCGCATTCCTATATGGATACACCATGTGTTTCTTTGGAACCATTATGGATGCAACTGAATTTTCATTGTCTTAAAACATTTTAATGGATATTAAATATTTGTTGTTTACTTTTTTTTGGTCATTTTATAATTAATAATGTAATTTTGGTCATTTTTAAAGGTAAAATCGTATTTCAAAATTTAAAGAAAATAATAAAAATTACAAAAAAATGCATTTAACAACATACAAATTATTGACACTCTAATAATTTTCCTAAACGTAAAATGAAAGGCACTAAAAACCTATAAATGTCACAAAATTTTCATTCGATGGGCAAGGAGGATTTGGAATTCCAAGCTTTTCTGGTATGATTATTACAGTAAGGTGGTTGCTTTCTCTCTTTGGTCTAGGTATTTTATTCTTGACTTGAAAAAAAACTATTACAAATTCATTAAATTTTGGACAAGATAAAGTTGTCCTTTATAACTTTATTTGATTTTGTCTACACTATTCCTTAGTCAAACCCTTCTTTATGATCTTGGTGAGTGTTCTAGAGGCATGTGTTGTATAAGTTGATCAGAAACATGGTAAGGAGGTCAATGCCCACATCATTAGAACTGGTTTTCATGCAAATGTGGTTGTTTTGAATGACAGGATTGATATGTATGTGAAATGTGCATGCACAAAAGATGCACGCCAAGTGTTTAACAAAATGGTCTCTATAGATTTGTTCTCATGGAATCTAATTATCGTAGGTTATGTGATGATCACATGTTTGTGAGTCTTGTTTGTTGAGTGGATCTATGCTAAGGTACAAAGGTGCATTGCAATACTTATCAGGTGTTGAATTGGACTTGAAATAGTTGGCATTCGTTGAAATAGTTTATGATAAACATTAGGAGATTAAGTTTGCAGCTATAAATGTCATTTTTTGTGCATTTTAATTCTTTTTATTACTTGTTAAGAAGAATATATATATTTTCATCAACCTTGGTTGATATCCTATTTCATTGTTTTTTCGGTCTTGTAGAGATCATAGTGAGTTGGTATTGTAGTAATTGATGTAGAAGAGGATGAAACTCTCCTCATTCATCGCATCTCTACAGATGACATCTATAGAAGGAAAAAATGTATTGCTTTGTGTATTCTCTTACTAATAATTGACTTAAGTTTCAACTATATCTGTTAATTTAGAATGCTTGATTTAATAAATAAAAATGTAATATGCCCTTTTCAGATACAATAATTGCTTGGCATGATCTTGAAACTGCCATTGAGCTAGATCTTATTTTTCGAGAGGCTATGGGTTGCTCTTTCATATGGTATGGAGCACTTCCTCATCTGTGAAATTGGTTCTCTTTGGGTACTTTTCATTTTAGTGGCCTTTTATAGTTATGATAAATTTTAAGATTTTTTTGTCAGATGTTATTCTAGTGATTACACATTCATGTTCACTAATGTTTTTCCTCAGTTGATATTTTAGTTTCTTATGTTAAACTTATTTGCAGATGCAAAAGTTGAACAAGTAACTTAGGACTTGTCCAAATTTCGGGAGAAACTTAAGCGAGAGATTGATACTTATGTGACATATGTACGTGTTAGTCAATTGTATAAGATTAATAATAAATATGAGGTAAAGAACTCAATAATACATCACCTTCTACTCCTTGTTTTTTTTTTGAATAAGTGTCTAATTTAACATTGCATATGTTTAAATGTCTTGTCTTTGAATATTCTTGACCTTTTCTTGATTTGAAAGTTATGCATTGGTAAGCCCTTAATGATGACACATTACACCATATAGTGTGGTGCATTACCCTCTATAGTGTAGTGCATTACATGTTATTTATGTAGGCTTGGGTCTAATAGTGGGTTTATTAATTGTTATTGTACACCTTTATCTCCTATATATAGGAAGGAGATATTCTCATTTTAATCATGATATCATCTTGTATTGTCTTGTACATTATGTAAGGAGGTTCCTCCCTCGAAGAGGATTGATATTTATCTCTGCTATTCATCTTTTAGGCGTGTATTAGTCTCTTATTTTCTATTTCTTCTCTTTTTATGCTATATCTGGGATTTGGTTGCATAACATTTAGTATCAGAGCTCTCTCCTCGGGACTAGCTTCTGCAAAACAAGTCATCTTGGAACTTTCGCTACAACTTTTTTTCTACAAGGAATCAGAGATCTAGGTTAAAAACCCACTTCCAAAATAGGCCCAAATATCTCTAGTAACAAATTCAGATTCTGATCCATTACAGTTTCATAGATAATTATGGATGAATATAGGGTTTTGTACTAGTCCTACAGCTAGTCTAAAACAGGTTCTCTTGGGAAAAATGTCATATATGAGGAATCCTAGATCCAAACGGAGTGATACTAGTTGCACATGAAAGAAGACAGACCAAGGTATCTGTGGTAGAAGTTTTAGATACAAAAAAAAAAAACAGTGGACACGTGGCATATTGTACAAGTTCGCTCTTCTAGATAGGCCAAAAATAAGAGGTTTTGGTATATTTGCAATAATTTTTTGTTGGCTCATCCAAATTAGGTAATACCCATGGAATTGGAAAGAGGACATATCAAGGTACTATAGGAAGAATTTTCAGCCTCAGAGGAGTCGTGATTCAAATTTTACCTCAGTTACAAGTTGGCCCTAAAATAGCCTTCCAATCAGTGATCGAAAAAGGTACGCCATTTTGCATTTGAATAGCTTTTAAGTAGAAGGGTATATTTGTGGTAAGACATAGTGTGTGATATTGTTAAAAAATGACACCAAAAGGAAGTGGAAAGAATCACACTCCACTCAAACCCCTAGAGGGTTCGTCCCCGACCTACGAGGAAATGGAAGACAATTCTTTTAGAGTGTCCAAGTTGGAAGATATGATTAAAGAAAATGTGAAAATTGAGGATTTTGCTAAATCAGAAAAGAAGGTGGCTATTAAAGAAGATCTCAAAGGCATGACTAGTAAAGAAGATATCAAAGGGTTGGCTAGTAAAGAATATATCCAAGACTTGAAGGAGTTTATCAAGGATATCAAACATAACTTTGTTTCTCAATTATCTACTCAAGGAGAGGATAAGGAGGAACAAGATGACTTATTCCAGTCACGTCTAGAGAAAATTGAAAAACAATTGGAGAGTATCGGAATTTGGAGTGCTCAAAATTTGAGGATTCACTACAACATCATAGGTTTAATGCAGGTCCGAAAAACTACTTTATCCCCAAGATTGACATGCAGAAGTTTGATGGCAAGGATCCAATCACGTGGATTTTTTAGATTGAGCAATTCTTTGATCTACACCAGGTGCTCACAATGCAAAAGGTAACTATTGCATCCTTTAATTTAGAACCTGATCAGTTTGTATGGTACCGATGGCTTTGTGACCGTAAAAAGAAGTCTATTATCTCTTGGTCTATATTCACCGAAGAATTGATTGCACATTATGGGGATATAAATAGCAACACCTTCTTCAGTCAATTGGTAAATCTCAAGCAACAAGGTTCAGATACAGATCACATCAAGCAATTTCAACAGCTAAGTCTCAGAGTGAAGAATATTTCAGAAGATAATTTGTTAGATCTCTTTATTGGAACCTTGAAAGATAGCATTCAACATGAGGTGCGCCTCTTTGAACCATCATCGCTAGAGAAGGCTTTCATGATGGCAAGGAAGGTTGAAAATAAAAATATGTCAATGGATACTAGAAAGGCCTTCTCCAACACATATAGAGAAAATCATATTCCTTCTCCTAAACCACCACAAAGGTTCACACCCCAACAACTAGACGAAAGAAGAGAAAAAGGATTATGCTTTAATTGTGACAGCAAGTATAGTAAGGGACATAAGTGTAATGAGAAGAAATTATTCTACACAAATTATGAATAGGAAGAACCAAAAGAAGAGGAAGCATCTCAAGAAGAGGTGACTTCAGAAGAAATAGAAGAGGATACTTCAACATAAATTACTCCCACCATATCTTGTCATGCATTGGCTGGAATTAGCACTCCTCAAACTCTCAAGATAGAATGATACATCAAAATGAAGAAGGTAATCGGTGACAAGCTACCATTTCAAACGATGTTACTAGAACTTGATGAGGAAGGAAAAATCATCTTGGAGCCTGAAGAAATTACTGAAATATGAACTAGACAACTTCAAAATCGATCAAATTCAAAGTATCTCATTAAATGGAAGAACTTACCCACAGAAGATTCAACATGGGAAGATGAGTCCTTTATACAGCAACATCCATAACTACTCCAATGTTGAGGACAACACTTTTTGAAGGGGAGGGGCATGTTAAGCCCTTAATGATGACACATTACACCATATAGTGTGGTGCGTTACCCTCTATAGTGTGGTGCATTACATGTTATTTATGCAGGCTTGGGTCTAATAGTGGGTTTATTAGTTGTTATTGTACACATTTATATATAGGAAGGAGATATTCTCATTTGAATCCTGATATCATACGGTCTTTTTTTGTACATTGTGTAAGGAGGTTCCTCCCTCGAAGAAGATTGATATTTATCTATGCTATTCATCTTTTAGGCGTGGATTACTCTCTTATTGTCTATTTATGCTCTTTTTATGCTATATCTGGGATTTGGTTGCATAACATGCATCCCTAGAATTTTTCCATTATTGATTTGGGATCTTGTATTGATATAAACATAGTTTTATTTTGTGTATTTTAGACACAACTTACTAAAGCACTTGTTGAACCAGTGGCATCTCTTATTGAGTCCATCGCCTAGCATAGAATGTAAAGACAAAGCTACAGCACATTCCAAGGAATGTTGACTTTGGACAACCGACTCACTGCATCTTCCGTGGTTCTCGGTTTGGGCACACATAAAAGCCACAGAATAACCATTCAATGGATGGGGAAATTTAAGAGACTAGGATATTATCAAGTGTCGAAAACTATTATAGACACGCATTTACAAAAATAGTGTTGCTTATTTTTGTACTTATACACCTGGTAAAGCATAACTAATTTTGGTTTTGGAAAGATGTTCTTCTGCAATACTATACACTTTGTTTCGTAAGGCACTCCTTAATTTATGAACCACTATAGTTAACATTTTGTGGTTGGTTCCATTATAATTTTTTTTGACAACTAAATCACACTAGTATAGGGAAACTATTATACGACGTCTCTAGAAAATTGGTAGCTTTACAATGAGGCAACTCTTCTTTGTCTTGTGTATTTTCAATTGTTAGGATTACTTTAGTTATACCTGAGAAGGCCATAGAATTGAAGATTTGTTGTTGTGTGGTTCCCAAATGGTGCCCAAAAGTCATGAAAAATGAAATTTTCATTTTTATACTTGTAATTGTTTTCAATGTGCATCTATCAAATAGTTGACTATATTGTTTACTTGAATGTTATTGCTATTTTTTATGAAAACGTGCATATTGAAAATGTTTTTGATATAAATTTTGAATATTTTCAAATTCTACCCACATGTCAATCAAATTTTAATGCATATGAAGAGGATCATTGCTTAACTTCTTCAAAGAAAGCCATGGCATGGTTTTCTTTTGGTTCTCATTATAGTAATAATGACTTATGATAAGTGAGATGCATTTCATTGAGGGAGATATTTAAAGTGGGCATGCCATAATATTTAAAAATAACAACTCAAATTAAAACTAATAATGTAAAAGAAATTTTAAGAAAAAATATCGAAATGAATATATGTATATATACTCACATACATACAAATTCACCACATAGGTTGCTATGACGCAAATTTTGAATCACCCTTATAAGTTTCTATGAGGGGGGTTTTAAACCACCCACGTAGGTTTATACGAGGTAGGTTTCAAGCTGCCCTCATAAGTTTTTAAGAGATGGGTTTCAAACCATCCTTGTATATTGTTATGGGGTCTTCCACACGGACTCTGTAACTTGCTACGAGGGGGACTCTAAATCATATCCAAAAGATGTTATGAGGAGGGTTTTAAAAAACCATCATATGATGCTACAAGGGGGGTTCTCAACCATCCTTAACAATATCTACGAGGGGGGGTCTAAACTGCCCTCAAAGGTTGCTATGAGAGGGATTCTACACCACCCTTGTAGGTTTCTACAAGGGGGGCGGGGGTTGGGGGGTGGGTTCTAAACTACCCTCGTAAGTTGCTAAATGGCGGTTCTAAGCCACCCTCATATGTTTTTATGAGGGAGATTCTACACCACCCTCATAATTTGCTACAAGGGGGGTTCTAAATCACCCTCGTAAGCTTCTTTGAGGGGGGTTTCTAATTGGCCCCAAACGATGCTACGAGGAGAGTTCTAAACTAACCTCATAGTATACTATGAGAGGGGTTCTATACTGCCCCATAATTCAATCCTTTTAGTGGCAGTTTTTGAAGAGATATAAACTACCCTTATAGGTCTCTATGCAGGGATTTCTAAACCGCCTCTAAAAGTCATTTTTTGAGGGGGATTCCAAACCTCCCTAAAGGCATTGATACTAAAATTCAATCATTTTAGCAATGTTTTTTGAAGAGATATAAACAGCCCCCAAAAGTGACTTTTAGGGGCAATTCATAACCACCCCCAAAAAAGTCACTTTTAGGGGTGGTTCCAAACTGTTACCAAAAGTCATTATTGGAGGTCGTTTGGAACCGCCCTTAAAAGTCACTTTTAGGGACGGTTTATATTTCCTCAAAAATTGTTGCTAAAGGAATTGAATTTTAGTAACGATGCCTTTAGGGGGGAGGGAAATGTAAAACCATCGCTAATGCTAAAACCATTTCCAATTCCATTTTTGGAGGCAGAAATTGACCGCCTCTAAAAGCATTTTTTATAGGAGTGACTTGTCTCTAATGGTTCATTTTCTCTTTTATTTTATTTATTTTACTTATGAAGATGTAAGTCCTTGTCTATTTTGGAGGAAATGAGCCACTTGTCTTTAATGGTTCATATTCTCTTAGTTTTATTTATTTTATTCTATGTGTGTAAGTAGGCAGTATAGTAGTGTATGATATATATATATATATATATATATATATATATATATATATATGAATGCTTGTACGTTTGTATATATTATTATATGCCACCTATTATATATATATGAATGCAAAACTATTTTATTATATGTAATAATTTTTAGTATTACATGTATGTGATATTGTGAATATACTATATGTATAGGTGTGAACATATGTAATGAAGTAAGTGTAAAACTTGGAAGTGTTTCGAGGTATTTTGAAGTGTCTGAAAGCATCTGGGAATATTCGAAAGTATTTGGGAGTATTTAGAAGTGTTTGGAAGTATTTGAGAGTATTTGGAAGCATGGTGTGATCAGAAGTGTTGACGATAAGTGTTGTGTTAGTATATATGTTATAATGTGTATCTAATATGATATTATTGGGTTAAATAATTATATCGTTGTAATTGTATGGATATTATGGTATAACATAATAATTATACATATCTATAAAATATATGATATATGACTAATATGTTGTGTATATGATTAATAACAATATGATATATGATTGAAGAATTATAATATGTATACAAAATGGGTGTATGTATAGAAATAATACATAGTAATAGTAAGTATGGTGTATGATGGTGCGTTGTATAGCTAGTAATTATTTTATTATAGAATATTATAATATTTTGGTGGTAAGATGTTTGGTTGTTTGAAGTGACTGTATTTACTTTGATTGATAGTATCAGTAATGCACTACATTTAAATAATTAGTAACGTAATGTATGGTTAGTGTATGGGGATTAGATGGGATTGTCGTCAAAGTATGTATAACATTGCTATTGATGGAGTATGTCTCTAGGAAAAATGTATGATTGTGTATAATGCTTGAATGGTTGATGTGTTGTTTGATACTATTGGTTGTCATTGATTGACATTGGTTGATTAATGGTTGATACATGTATGATATTGTCATCACTGTATATATGGCTATTATTGGTTGGTCTTGGTTGTTATGATTGTTGTGTGTATGATTGATGTTTTCTTATTGATGAATCTTGGTTGATGAATACTAATTGATATATTTTGGATGATGTATTCTTCTTAGTGTATTCTGGTTTATGTATTTTGGTTTATGTATTCTAGTTTACGTGTTTTGATTGATGTACTATGATTGATGTATGTATGGTTAGTTGATGAATATATGGTTGTCATTGGTTGATATTACATGATTGATATATGGTTGATATATGGTTGAGATATTATGAATTGATGTATTAAAGACTGATGTCTGTATGGATGATGTATGCCACATGTATGTATGGTGGTCGATGTATGATTGATATTGGTTGATACTGATCACTATTAGTTGATGTATAATGGTTTTTCGAATGTTCTCCAAAGAATACATATGATCTGTGTTGGGATGAAAAATAGTATGTTTAACTACTAGTTGTTATGGCCATTTTTGTTCTTAGTTAGATTAGAACTATTGCATATAAGTTTGCTTTGCCTACTACATTAAAATGAAAAAGTATTTAGGTGATCTTTGTAATCTTTATCTTCGTTAGAAAAGTTTATTTGCGTCTTTATTGAAAGGTATCCCGGTAATAACTTGGTGGTATTTCATATATATTTGTTGAAAAGTAGGTACTAATCGTGTGACGAATTAAGTATGATATAGGTACCTTTGTTGAATATGTACTTCATGTATCCTTATATGTTCAACACTGATTGTGTAGAATGTGGAACTAGTATCATTGTTATGAAATTATCCATGTGGTCCTATTGAAAAGAATAGACACACACGCACACACATTTATACATATCCTTGTGATCTTTGTTGAAAGTATATTGCTAGGGTATCCATGTGGTACCTTTAATGAAATGAATCTTTGTAAAATTTCATAGTGATAGCCCATGCATCTTGTTGGAAAACCATCTTGGTGACACTTCATGCAACGCTTGTAGGAAAAGTATTTGAGTGATAAATCATGTAAAAGCATCTTGGTAATGCATCTCATGTGATTGACTAGAACATGTTTCATGAAGAAAGAGTATACAGTTGATGTGCTTCATGAAATTGATTGATATACCTGATGCATTGCATAGGATTGAAATTTATTAGAATAATATTCAGGTAGATGCATTTCAAATCTTTTGTTGAAGAAGTATCCATATCTCAAGTACCTTGCATATACTGAAACATTTCATGTAATTAATTAGAAATTTATTTTCTTGAAATATGTATTTTATATATATTGTTGAACAATATATATGTTTACTGGTAACCATGTGTCTGTTGGGAAGGTGAAAAAAAAAGCATCCCTTCCGAAGAAGCGCCTCTATTTCAATTGTCTTTGTTGAAGAATATGGTTTAGTTGTTCAGATTGGGTTCTTATGTTATTCATGTTATTTTATTATATATATGTGCCATGGTGATTGATTTATGCTATATTTATGTTTATGTTTTAGATGTTAAAGAATATCCTTATATCCGTATCATATATTTTTATTCCTAATGTTAATCATATGAGTGAATGAAATATGATTTTTAGGTGGATGTATCTTTGTTGAATATTGAAGGCCTTGTAAAGAGGATTAAAGACCCTATAATGGGGATGGAAGATGGACCTTTGCTTCCTTGAGTCCAATATATTAGTCTCGGTTCTCGAACTGGTAGTGGCGATGGACAAGAAAGTAGGTGGTAGTGGGAAGCATTGTGGTTTGTCGAAAGATGAGTTTTGAGAAGGAACATGTGGAATGTAACACCCCGGTTTTGACCCCGTTTGCATGATGTATATATTGTAATTAATCATGGTGAGGAGCTAAAGGCAAAGGCCCCACCATCGATTTGGTTGTGTATGTTTCGGCAATAGGGGTAGTTGCCGATGGTATATCGTGCTATTTGGCACATCATAATTTGGCATCATGTAAATATGCACATCAATTAAAAATAAACCCACAACCAGCTATGGCAATGCAACGTTAAAATGAAAAGGGCATGATTCCAAAGGATAAGGGGGTGAGGGATGTCAAACCTTAGTCTATGGGGGGGGGAACCCATGTGTTGCCACCTTGTTTGTTTGTCATCTTCCCTTGTCTCATCCAACCTCTTTAATGTTTTGTTGAGTTAGTTGAGGGCAGTTATTGCTGAGTTGTGGTGGGTGTGGCAGGACTATCATTCCTTGTCCACGTGCCCACTCCACCAGCAGACCCTCCTCTTCAATCACGTGGGACAAAAGAAACAGTCACTCCTCTCTCCCACAATTCGAACCTTCGCAGGACTGGGTTTGTTCGTTCCTCATGTTGGTCGGTTGATCCGCGCGCAGAGGGAAGTTGTTCTCTTCACGCGGGGATCTTTGTCGGTTCGCTCTCATGCAGGGGACGGTCACTCCCTTCTCCTCACGCGCAGGATGGGATTCTTCGTTCTGTTCTTCCTCGCGCACCAGTCTGGGTTCTTCTTTGGTTTGTGCATGCAGGGAGCAGGTAGAACGGCCTCAAGGGCCCTATTTTTGCTGTGTATGTGAGTAGCCGTGGTTTTAATCCACGATTTCTGCTTGCTGTTGGGTTTAACCCGTGATTCAGGCTTGCTGTTGGTTTCACCCACGTTTTGGGTTGATGTTGTTCTTCCCATGATGTTTGGGTGCTGTTGAGAGTCCAACGTCCTTCTTCCATTCGGACTGCGTGTGGGTTTCTTCCATGCTCTGCCTGGGCTGTATCTTTTCCCTTGCGCACAGGTGGAGAGTTTGTCCTCTTTCCCCATTTCATGTCTGTGTAGTTTTCTTCAGTGACTGCATGGAGTAATTGTGTGCTATGGGCGGTTGGATGTTGGGTTGGCTGTTGATTGCCACATCCGTTGGATGAGTTTCCCATGGCTATGCTGGGAGTGCTGTTTATTATCCATTGTGGGCTGTGGATTGTTGTCATCATTCATTGTGGGGTTGTGGCTGTTGATGCACCCTGGCTTTGGGTTGCTGTTGAGTTGTTTTGGCCACGCTAGGGCCAAGAACAACTCCGAGTTGTCTTGTGGCTTGAGCCGTGTTCACCGTTTGGTTGGGATCGTCAACCGGTCGTCTTGCCTTCTTCACAGGGATGTGAAGGGATTGTGTTGCTGCGGTATGCAGTGGTTGGTCTTCGGACTGTTGTGAGTGGAATGTGGAGGTTGGGTATGCTTGAGAAGGCTGGTGTTGTGGCCACCAGCTTAGCATTAGCCTTTCCTAGCTCCTTGATGACCTGGTGAATCCCAACTGTGTGGGTTTGGCTGATTGGAAAACCTGGGCTATGTGTAAGCCTACATTGACCCTTATTCCTTGAGGAATCATGCCCAACTCGAGGGTGGCAGCGTTGCTGAGAGATTGATGAGCACGCTGGCCTATGGTTGGGTGGAACGTTGCAGCGACGTAGCTGGTTGCGGGGCGATTTCTTCATTAAAAAGATAAGTACTGCTGCTATTTCATCTCTGCAATCTAATCTATTGTTTCATTAATTATGATGAACATGTTCAATGCTGGAATGTGTGTGTTGCTTCCGCTGAATGTTGAATAACTGTGTATCTTCGCATGTTCTATGCTTCTTATTGTGCATTCGCATTGAGGAATTATGCATCTCTGTATGATGGATTACGCATCCTGTATGTATTATGTTTAAGCTTTTAATTCCACATTGATGTCTGTTCATGTTCTTGGGGTTGTTTTCCCGGTTGTTTGTATTGGTGTTCGTCGCGTCCTCCTCACCGGTCGGATGGTCGGGGACGTGATAGAGTGGTATCAGAGCTCATGTTGCAGCATGGGCCTGAATGGACCACCAAGATGCAGTGACAGTGGCAGGATTTCTTTCTGCCCAGCAGAGATCAGAATTTGATGACAGCAACTTCCAAAAATTTGCCTAAGTGTTGAACAGTTGGAACACTTAGCGGGAAGGACTTCCGATGTAGCGGAAGAGCTAGACGAAGGCATGCCCAACGGAGAGCAGTTTGGAGGAAAATCGCAGAAAATTGTCTAAGTGTTCGATGTCCGTCGGAAGAAAATAGTTGTTCGAGCGTCCGTCGTTGCGGATGGCTAAACGACTATGCGTCCGACGGGTAAGGCCTCTGACCGCCGACGCCGCAAGAAAGTTAAGTTTGAAAATTTTTCTAAGTATAGAAATCGTCGGCTATCAGAAGAAGAAAGTTGTCCATGCTCCCACCGTTGCGGAAGTCAAAGGCACTAGACTTCCGATGTGAAAAGACTGCCGATACCGATCGGGTCATGCCATAGTTGATTGGGCCACCGATCGGGAGAAGATCAAGGATTGTGTTCCACCATTGCGGCTGCGGAAGGGACTATTTCGCCGACAGAAAGTAGAAAGGGAAAATTTTGAAAAGTTGAAAATTCGTCTAAGTATGGAAACCATCGGCAAAAGTTAGCTGTTTGGGTAGCCGATGCGGCAGCAAGTATCAGAGGAGAATAGAAGACGAGGTTGTCAATGCAACGGAAAGAAGAAGAAAAAGAAATTTTTCTAAGTATAGAAAACGTCGAAAAACTTTAGAGGATCGGACCGCCGACACGTTGGAGAAAATTATAGGATCGGTCCGTCGATACGTCGGAAAAAATTTAGTTGATTGAACCGCCGATGAGTGTCGGGTGAAAGATGAATATCAGACTGTCGGGTGTCGGAATCTTAGAGAACTAGCCGTCTAACAGGCTAGAAGATCCGATTGCCGATGAACAACGGATAAGTTAGTGGTTTGGACTGCTGAAACGTCGGATTGATAGATGAAATGAGAGCCAATTCTGCAGAGGAAATTTTGAGTTTTTCAAGTGGGATTTTCCAGCAGATTTCGATTGTTTTCAGTGGGATTTTCAGCTATTTTTCAGAGGGGTTTATAGGTGGCCGAAGTTGGCACCCAGTCCAAAATGTAGTTGTGTGTAAAATGCCGAGATTTGGTGAAAGTCTTCATTTTTAGAAGTGGTGTGGTTTCCACACCCGAGGTCGGAATGAAGCATGTGGATAGGCGTTGGAAAGCTTATCCAGTAGGGAACAAGAGAAAGTCACCGGAATTTGAGCATGGAGCAGCAAAGTGCTAATGATGGCCGTTGCTATCAAATGGAAAAATTTGGAAAGTTGCATGCCCAGAGGTAGCAAGGACTATGAAGGCTAACCAGCTGTTGTGTGGAAGAGTAGTTCCATGCAAGGATGAAAGACTTGAAAAGGGAAGTTTCCTTAAAACCCTAACTTGTTGATTATAGCTACATTTCCTAAGTTTTATGCATGAAATGTATGAGGATATGTTTTGCATACATAGGATATTAAGGATTATACATCTATAATGAACCACTAATGATAACTATTGCATTGGTGTTGGCATTAGTGGAAAAAAAAAACCAACAACAACCTAGACATGGTTGAGTATGTTGCTGATGCCGACGAATGTGACCAGAAACCCTATGAAGAAAGGGATAAGGCAACCAGTCCATAATAAAAAGTTGGTGAGCAAAGTCTGCAATTCTCTGCGAGATACCGACTAAACTGGTAACGCCAAGGGTGTAAGTAGGACCCATGAAGGTAAGAGTTTGATTTTGACAAATTCCAAGAATTGGTAAAGGTAAGAGACCTCATACCATGTGGATATTTGAATATAGAAAGGTGTCATGCCTATATATATTGATTGAGCTTAGTAGCCCAAGGAAATTAAGTACTAATGATCTTGATTACAGCAACGCATCCTATATGAAGAACTCATGGTTAGGCCATGCATGGTATGTTGAATGCATAGTATTCCTGAATCAATGCAAGGTAGCATTTTGATGGATATGCATTAAAAATATTTTATAGATCTTGTAGTTATGCATTGAATGTATGCATATGAAGGGTGTGAGTGACTGATTGCATAAGTATAGGTGCGATGTTGTGATGTATTGCATGAATGCATGTGATATTGTGAATAACTAATGGCTGAAATGATGAATTGATGACAATTCAGGAACCATTTCAAAGGCTGTTATGAATGCAGGATAGTAAGTGCATAAAGAGGATAGTCATGACAATTTGGCTACCGGAAATGCTCTATGGAAGAGCAAGGTGGTACAAATGACATGCTTTTGAAGTAAGGAGTATCTAAACATTTCATTTAATTGCATGAATGATGTGACTATACCTTGCAAATGTTAGTATGATGATGATTGCGTGAAGTAAATGATTTTTGGTAATATTGATGTGATTAACAGCTGGAAGTGTTTGAATTTTATAAATTCTGAAAATGCTTCAGTGATGGTTGTAGCAATGAAGAGGTTATATGCATCCAGACTTACCAAGTGTTTGGTTGATTGAAGCTCATGTTTCAGGTAGATCATTTAGAGCATGGCAATGAGAGTAAGACCATGACAAATGCCGAAATCTACCATGTGAAAGAGCCAAACCTTATGAGAAGAGTCTCATGGTTGTGAAAATAGTTGGTATGCATAATGGGTTGTCAAATTTGAATTGTGAATTTCGGATTTAAGAAATTGCTGACGACTACTAATCATTGTTGGCTTGTATAAGATTGTGTCAGGAGGACGCATGGGGTACACACTGTAGGAAGGTCATGTGTGATGGCCTGCAAGAGCCAAACTTCATGGGAAGGTTTTCCCTTGGAAATGGGTTTCGGGTGAAACGCCATTGGACATTTTGAAAATGTCTCATCTGCACTGCATGTTTGGTAGTAACATGAGTGAGATGGTATAAATTATGTCGGTAAGACATGTGTGGATATGAAATGCAAAAAGGGGTTGGGATGGAAAACCGAGGGACTATTAACTCAGAGAAGGAGCCCCCATTCCTCCTTAACAAAGGCATACTGCGTCGGCAAATGGATAAGTGTTCTGTGACCCTTGCTAAGAATATGCATGTTTAATTGTTAAAAAAAATTCCATATGTAGAACATGTTTTGATTTTATTTCCATGATGACCGATTGCTTGAGTATGAATAAGGCCTACATGGCACACAACAGGAAAGAGTGCACACTTTTCCGATGTTGAATCATGAAAGGGTTTTCAATATTGATTACACTCTAGGGAGTGGATGCACTCCTGGTGTCTCAATATTTAATAGTGAATGATATGAAATATGATTACCGTTTTAGAGCAATAACGCTGATGAGTTTGCTTATATTGCTTGTGTTGACAGGCTAAATAGATGCAGTTGGGTGTTGCACCCTAAAGGTAAAAGGTAAAAGGTAAAAGGTAAATGGTTGTTGTGAGGGGTTGCGGAGTAAGGGTTATTGTTGGTATAAGTGTGTTGTTGATATAAATGTATGTATTGTTGCTGATATAAGTGTATGTTGGGCTGTGATATGCGTGGGGATCCATAGTAGATCCTAGACCTAGAAATGGTCATGATAAAGTTCCAAGCTCAGTCGACATGATTGTGTACTGGCTGGACATTAATTATTTGATGTTGTGGAGCGGCCCGCGTGCTGACCTAACATCCAAGTCCATAGGCGATCCCAAGGCTTGCAAAGTGAAGCAGGATCCTGTGGACCAACGAGGAAACGTACAATACATATAAGTATTGGATTGTTTTGCTTATGAATGTACATGTGTATATGATTTGGTTATGATGTTTTAAGCTCTTGTTCTAGAGATAAAACCGATGAGAATAAACTAAACATGTGAATCTATTCAATGTTTGGATATAGGTATCGCTGGAAGCGAGGACTATGAGAGCATCCTAGGGGTGCATGTGGACATGTGACTGTCCTAGAAAGCTCGGAATGAGCGGCAATGAAAAAGGTGCTAGTGAGACCGTGAGGTTCCTAGCAGTTGAGACAAACCATGTGGAGAGACTCTATGGTTTAGAGGTCTGGAATAGACCGAAGGCACTAAGTGTCATGACCAAGAGGGATTGGTCCAGCATTCACGGTGAAGTGAAAGAGGCTAAGAGCTGAAAAGCCACAATGGTGGTGTGGGTTCCAGGATGGAACAAAACAAAGAGGGGAAAAGCTCTTGCTACTCTCTCTTGTCTTTTGATTATATATACATATATATTTATGCATTGTGAAAACAAAAGATTGTTGAATGCATGTATGACTGAAAATGGAATGTGTGTTTTTGCTGAAGGTAAATTGTGAATGCTGGAGTGGTTAATTCCCTGCCCAAGAATGGACATGAATGAGCTCGTGTTCTTGTTGGGAAGGCATGAAAAATATGAAAGTCTCCTTGATGAGGCTTGGACTGTCATGCCAATTGGGTAATTAACTGACTAATTTTAATGTCTATACTATGCTTGGTCTTATAGAATTTCAATGATGCATTGCACAGGTGAGAAAGGTGAAACCAGGTGGTGCACATTGATCATGGCAGTAGATCAAAAGTTGTTGGACTTAGCTGGAAGTCTCCTTCAAACGATTTCCAAGACCCAAGAAAATATTGGGGAGATGCTCAAGATACAGAAAAGGCAGAATGAAATGAACAACCAGATTTTGCAAGACTCTATTGGTTTGCAAAGGGAGGTGAAAAGCCTTATGGGAGCAATCGGTAAAGGAAAGGAAGGTGGATCAGTGATGGGACAATTGTCCAAGCGACCCGATAAGAAACGGTCCAGGCATGAAGACTCAAAGGAAATTGAGCAGGTAAAGATGAAGCAGCCAGTGAAATGATGGGAATGCGGAGGACATCATTTACGCCGGGACTACCCAATGAGGGAACATGATGAGGGCAATAGCCACAAAGTTCCTAGATTCTGGGATAAGCTGAAAGCTGAGAACCAGTAGGAGAAGTTCATGGAAGCCGAGGGGCTTGGTCCTGAACGTTCAAAGTAAATAATTGAATGTGGGACAGATCTGCAAAATTTTGAAATTTTGATGTGCAATTATATATGTATTGTATATGTATTCCTATGTATTGGAACACCGAGGACGGTGTTATTACAAGGGGGAGGGAAATGTAACACCCCGGTTTTGACCCCGTTTGCATGATGTATATATTGTAATTAATCATGGTGAGGAGCTAAAGGCAAAAGCCCCACCATCAATTTGGTTGTGTATGTTTCGGCAATAGGGGTAGTTGTCGATGGTATATCATGCTATTTGGCACATCATAGTTTGGCATCATGTAAATATGCACATCAATTAAAAATAAACCCACAACCAGCTACGACAGTGCAACGTTAAAATGAAAAGGGCATGATTCCAAAGGATAAGGGGGTGAGGGATGTCAAACCTTAGTCTATGGGGGGGGAACCCATGTGTTACCACCTTGTTTGTTTGTCATCTTCCCTTGTCTCATCCAACCTCTTTAATTTTTTGTTGAGTTAGTTGAGGGAAGTTATTGTTGAGTTGTGGTGGGTGTGGCAAGACTGTCATTCCTTGTCCACGTGCACACTCCACCAGCAGACCCTCCTCTTCAATCGCGTGGGGCAGAAGAAACAATCACTCCTCTCTCCCATGATTCCAACCTCCGCGGGACTGGGTCTGTTCGTTCCTCATGTTGGTCGATTGATCCGTGCACAGAGGGAAGTTGTTCTCTTCATGCGGGGATCTTTGTCGGTTCGCTCTCATGCAGGGGACGGTCGCTCCCTTCTCCTCACGCGCAGGCTGGGATTCTTCGTTCTGTTCTTCCTCACGCACCAATCTGGGTTCTTCTTTGGTTTATGCATGCAGCGAGCAGGTAGAACGGCCTCAAGGGCCCTATTTCTGATGTGTATGTGAGTAGCCGTGGTTTTAATCCATGATTTATGCTTGCTGTTGGGTTTAACCCGTGATTCGAGCTTGCTGTTGGTTTCATCCACGTTTTGGGTTGCTGTTGTTCTTCCCAAAATGTTTGGGTGCTGTTGAGAGTCCAACGTCCTTCTTCCATTCGAACTGCGTGTGGGTTTCTTCCATGCTCTGCCTGGGCTGTGTCTTTTCCCTTGCGCACAGGTGGAGAGTTTGTCCTCTTTCCCCATTTCATGTCTATGTAGTTTTCTTCAGTGACTGCATGGAGTAATTGTGTGCTATGGGCGGTTGGATGTTGGGTTGGCTGTTGATTGCCACATCCGTTGGCTGAGTTTCCCATGGCTATGCTGGGAGTGTTGTTTATTATCCATTATGGGCTGTGGATTGTTGCCATCATTCATTGTGGGGTTGTGGTTGTTGATGCACCCTAGCTTTGGTTTGTTGTTGAGTTGTTTTGGCCACGCTAGGGCCAAGAACAACTCTGAGTTGTCTTGTGGCTTGAGCTGTGTTCATCATTTGGTTGGGATCGTCAACCGATCGTCTTGCCTTCTTCACAGGGCTGTGAAGGGATTGTGTTGTTGCGGTATGCAGTGGTTGGTCTTTGGACTGTTGTGAGTGGAATGTGGAGGCTGGGTATGCTTGAGAAGGCTGGTGTTGTGGCCACCAGCTTAGCATTAGCCTTTCCTAGCTCCTTGATGACCTGGTGAATCCCAACTGTGTGGGTTTGGCTGATTGGAAAACCTGGGCTATGTGTAAGCCTGCATTGACCCTTATTCCTTGATGAATCATGCCCAGCTCGAGGGTGGCAGCGTTGCTGAGATATTGATGAGCACGCTGGCCTATGGTTGGGTGGAATGTTGCAGCGACGTAGCTGGTTGCGGGGCGAATTCTTCATTAAAAAGATAAGTACTGCTGCTATTTGATCTCTGCAATTTAATCTACTGTTTCATGAATTATGATGAACATGTTCAATGCTGGAATGTGTGTGTTGCTTCCGCTGAATGTTGAATAACTGTGTATCTTCGCATGTTCTATGCTTCTTAGTGTGCATTCGCATTGAGGAATTATGCATCTCTGTATGATGGATTATGCATCTTGTATGTATTATGTTTAAGCTTTTAATTCCACATTGATGTCTGTTCATGTTCTTGGGGATGTTTGCCCGGTTGTTTGTATTGGTGTTCGTCGCGTCCTCTTCGTCGGTTAGAGGTTCGAGGACGTGACATGGAAACTGAAGGTTGTGATCCTTCTAAGAGTTTTGTGAAATCATGTATGTATCATGCATCGAGGACGATGCATGGTTTAAGGGGAGGAGGATTTAATAACCTCTGGTTTAACCCTTGGACATATTATTATTATTGTTATGCTAGATATTATGGCACAAGGTGCAGGGACTTTGGTTGCACATTATTATTATTATTATTATTATTATGTTGGACATTATTAATTAATAAATAAAATAAAACAACCAGATCGACTGATGCCACAAAAGAGATTATGAGGAACCATGATGTTACGAGAAAGGGGTTGTGGGAAAAGTGTTTGTGTTTGTATCTATGTCGATGTTATATACCCTTATTGTGATCTTGGTGGGCCCTCTTGCATGTGTAACCTCACGTGTTATGTTACTCCTGAAGTCTCTCTCTCTCTCTCTCTCGCTCTCTCTCTCACACACACACACACACACACACACACCTAGTCCACCCTCTTGAGTTGGGTTAGTGTGTCTCTTGGTGTATCCTCGTGATGTATAACTCCTATTTGTTATATTTGGAATTTAAATCATCCTTTGTGTGTGTCTCTCTCTCCCAATTCAAATTTCTCATGAAGGAATTCGATTTGCTTGTGTTGGCTAGCCACACTTGTGTGGTGGTTCATGCTTTTGCTCGTGTGTTGGTGTTTGGCACTTGTGGTTTGATTTTTCTGCTCTTGGTATTAGATCATTTCTAGTCATTGTGCCCTTATGGAGCATGTTCCCATGATGAGTTACTTTGGAGCCACTAGTGTATGTCCTGGAATTGCCTATGGAGATCTTGGATTGGCAGCAAGGGTGAGGTCCACTGCCATTGGAATTGAGGTTGGACAGAGCTGTGTATTTCCTCTGGAGATCCTGGTTTGGTAGTAGGGGTGAGGTCCATTGCATTGTATTTGAGGTTGTCTGTGAGGACCCTGCAGCAAATAATTAATCAAAATACACGATATAGCAGCAGAACGCAAAATCAATTTTATATTAATCGCAGGCCACTTCGAGGGGGCAACCTCCTTTGAGCAAGCTCAATACAAAATAACTTCACGGTGCCTTCCTTGGCCTCAACACACACTTATATACTAAAAATAGGCGCCAATACTATGGGTCAAAACCATGGGCCAATATAAACTATGGGCGCCAATACTATGGGTCAAAACCATGGGCCAATATAAACTATGGATCAACAAATACTACAGGCGACTTACAAAGCATATGCGCCCAACAACAATAACACAAACTATCGATCAACATTTACTATGGGACGACTTACAAAGAATATGCGTCCAACAACAATATACTAACACGGTAAAGAGAAGGGTTGACATGGGTTCCTAACATCCCCTCCCCCTTAGAAAAAGCTTTGTCCTCAAATCTTTAGATGTGGAAATTGTCGCTGAATCTGAAGGAGTGGTTCCCACGTAGCATCCTCGGGCTGCATTCCGTGCCATTGAATTAAGACCTCTATGATAGAGCGAGAGCGAAGCTGACGAGTGCGCTTATTGAGGACAGCCTCCGGCTCCAAAAAGATGGATCCTTCATTATCCAGTTCTGGTAAAATAGTTTTGCCTTTGATGTTGGTGCCAAGAACTTTCTTCAGACAAGAGACATGAAATACTGGATGAATGCGGGAAGAAGGCGGAAGTTCCAATTTATAAGCAACAGACCCAATCTTCTGAAGAATCCTATATGGACCATAGAACTTTGGAGCGAGCTTATGATGCCCTTTGAGTTTTAGTGAGGATTGCTTGTAAGGCTGGAGACGAAGAAAAACCATTTCACCGGCTTCAAAAGTGCACTCAGAATGGTGCTGATAAGCTTGTTGCTTCATGCGATTTCTTGCCATGTGAAGATTTTAGCGCAAAATGCGAAGAACCTCATCGCGGTTTCAAAGGACCGCGTCAATCGCCTGAACTGGAGAACTGCTAGGGGTGTAAGGAAGAAGAACTGGCGGTGCCTGACCATAAACTGCTTCATATGGAGTCATTTTAGAGGCAGTGTGGTAAGAGGTATTGTACCACCATTCAACGAGAGGGAGCCACTTTTCCCACTGATGTTGTTGCTCAGAGGAGAAGCAACGAAGATAAGTTTCCAAGCATTTATTGATAATTTCAGTCTGACCATCCGTTTGTGGGTGATAACCTGAACTCATCTTCAGTTTGGTGTCAGTGTGGTGAAAGAGTTCTGTCCAAAAATGACTGGTGAAAGTCGCATCACGATCCGAGACAATGGAAGAAGGCATTCCATGAAGACGAAAGATCTGGTCCAGGAAAATTTGAGCAACGGAGTAGGCTGTATAGGGATGGATGAGAGCACAAAAATGACTATATTTGGAGAGGCGATCAACCACAACCAAAATCATAGTCTTCCCTCCAGATTTAAGGAGCCCTTCAATGAAATCCATAGAAATATATGTCCATATACGGGTAGGTATGGGCAAGAGTTCGAGCAATCCTGGAAGGGGTGTTGTTTCACCCTTATTGCGCTGGCAGGTATCACATTCAGCCACCATCTGTCGAATTGTCCGTTTCATGCCCTGCCAAAAGAAGTTGCATCGTGCCCGTTCATACGTTTTGAGAAAACCAAAGTGCCCAGCTGACGGAGAAGCATGGAGTTCATAGAAGATAGCTTGTTGAAGAGCTGTGTTCTGGGGAAGCACCAGACGACCCTTGTATCTCAGTGAAGCACCATCCCAAGAGTAATGTGGGACAACAGAAGGGTTGTTGTCCAAGCGTTGGATGATTTGAGATAATGAAGAGTCATTGACATAACCCTGTTGAAACGATTGCAACCAATTTGGAATAGGCATAGAAATAGCGGAAAGAGAACCTTGGTCATCAAATGTGCAAGAAAGGGCATCCACCACAATATTGTCCACAAGATCCAACTTGGAGAAAAATTGAGCACCATGAAGCTCATCAAGAAGCTCATCAACAACATGAATTGGAAACTTATCCTTGATGGTGAGGTGATTAAGTGCTCGGAAGTCAATGCAGAGGCGCCATGACCCATCTTTTTTGAGGACAAGAAGAACTGGTGAAGAAAAGGAACTTGTGCTTGGGCGAATAATACCTTGCTTCAGTAAGTCCCTAACGAGGAGTTCAATCTCTGTTTTTTGGTGAAATGGGTAGCGATAGGGCCTGATGTTGGGAGGAATGCTTCCAGGAAGGAGCTGAATACGATGGTCCTCTGGTCGTGAAGGTGGAAGTCCCACTGGTTCAGCAAAAACACCTGTATATCGATCCAGAATTTGTTGGAGATCCAAAGGAGTAGTGGAGGCCGCTGATGGTTGCATTTGAATGGAATGGAGCTGAGCGATGACACCATGGGAACTCTTCTTCAGGAGTTTTTCCATGCGATGTGAACTGATGATGCTGAGAGACCCTGGTTGTAATCCTTTCAATGTGTGTTTATGTCCACCGGGGGCGAACTGCATCCAAAGTTCAGCAAAATCCCATAATATGGGGCCAAGTGTACGCAACCATTGAGCGCCCAAAACCACATCACATCCGCCTAAGGTTAAGGCAAACATGTCAGAGCGGAGGTTATAATCTCCCATAGAGATACGCACATTATGACACTTCCCTTTGCAAGGTAAGGTGCCCCCATTGGCAACCATGACTTCAAAGTTGGAGCAAGGATGGATAAAACAATCAGCTTGTTTGGCGATCCGCGGGTCAATGAAATTATGAGTGCTACCAGAATCAATGAGTATTGTAAGAGGAAACTTCTTGAAGTAACTGCGTACCCGCATTGTTTGGGGGGCAGTGACTCCAGCTAAATCATGGAGGGATATATCGGGCTGGTCATCCTGAGATGAAGGGTCAGTAGGCGGCTCCTGAATGTCAACCGGAGCATCCATTGTATCGGGAGCTTCTTCACCAATTTCAGAGGCAGGTGGAGAATTCACATCCAAGAGATAGAGCTTTTGTTGAACACATCGATGTCCCCTATTGAATTTCTCATCACAATTATAACAAAGCCCTTTTTCTTTGCGTGCCTGCATCTTTGTTTCAGACAAATGCTTGATTGGAGGTGAGCGAGGAGCTGGCGGGATGGGAGGTCATTGAGAACCCATATTTCGGAAGGGGACAAAAGAGGATTTGGAGCGCTGTTGGGCTGCCATCTTGTCTTCTGCCAACTTAGCCAACCCCAGGGCTTCCATCATTGTGTTGGGACTGAACATTTTGACCTCAGAGCGAATTGCATCCTTTAGACCACTGATAAAACAACTCCTGTAGAAGTCATTAGGTAATCCTTCAGTGTGATTAGCTAGTTTCTCAAATTCAGTTTGATACTCTTTCACAGTGCCAATTTGGCGAATTTTAGTGAGAGCTCTTGTGAAGTCATCAAAAGAAATAGGACCAAATTGTTGCAAAAGGAGCTGGCAAAAATCACGCCATTTTGGCTCTTCATGAGCCTTAATGTACCAACGATACCATTGAAGAGCTTCCTGTTCCAAATGAAAGGAGGCAAGTGGAACTTTGTTGACATCAAAAGTAT
>LPNX010117946.1:2574-44569 GCA_001517045.1 Pseudotsuga menziesii
GAAGACAAATCTATAGTGTAGCTTAGATAGCTATAGAAATACAAATATCAATAGAGAACATGTAGTGTTTGACATATATAACCTGAAATATATATTTATAATTGATATATTATATTCAACCAATTATTTTTATTTTATATGCATTTGGTCAATTCATGTTGAGTTGTGATACTACATTAATTTACTAGATTATAACACTATAGATGGATTCAGAGACCCATTTCCATCTGCAGTGTTAGAATTTAGTAAAATGTACAAATTAATTGTCAAATTTGTAATTTTTTCCATTGCTAGAGTAACACAATTAAAAATGACCAAATAAATGACCAATTGCAATCTGGTCATTTGTAGTCTAGATATCCCGTGACCAAATTTGGTCATTTATCTTGGTCATTTTTAGTTGGTTTTTATCTCGTGACCAAAAGTGGTCATTTATCTTGGTCATTTTTAGTTAGCTCACTTAGAATTATCATTTTTGGTCATTTATCCCTTTAAAAAAACTGTGGTGACCAAAAGTTTTGGTCTCGTGGTCACTAATCTCTCATTTTCCACTAGTGGTTGGAGTTAGTTTCCATTCATAAAACATTGCATGGTGACTAAAAGCTAATCTATGTTAGTTTTCATAAGGTAGTTTGTTATCTAACACACCCACATTGTCATCAAATACATTACACCATAATGGAAATCTAGTGGAGTTAGATTCCTTCTAACAACATGGCATGGTGAGTGAAACCTAACCTGCGATAGATTTCATAAGGAATGTTTCTATATAACACAACTACATTGTCATCAATCACATTGCACCACAATGGAAATCTAGATGGGGTTAGTTTTCATTCTTAAAACATTGCACAGTTAGTGAAAGCTAAAGTGTGTTACTTTTCATAAGGTAGTTTTTCATCTGACAGAACCACATTGTCATCAATCACATTGCACCATGATGGAAATCTAGTTTGAGTTGGATTTTGTTCTTAAAACATTGCACTGTGAGTGAAAGGTGATGTGTGTTAGTTTTCATAAGGTAGCTTTCTATATAAAACAACCTCATTGTCATTAAATATATCACACCATGATGGAAATATAGCTGGAGTTAGTTTTACTTTTAACAACATGGCATGATGAAATAAAGTTAATGTGTGTTAGCTTTCATAAGGTATTTTTTCATCTATCACAACCACATTTTCATCAATCACATTGCACTGCAATGGAGATCTAGTTGGATTTATCTTTCGTCCTTAAATCGTTGCATGGTGAGTGAAATGTAATGTGTGTTAGCTTTCATAATGTAGTTTTCCATCTAGCACAACCACATTATCATCAATCACAATTCACCATGATGAAAATATATTTGGAGTTACCTTTCATTCTTAAGAAATTGCACGGTGAGTAGAAGCTAATGTCTTAACTGTCATAAGTTAGTTTTCCATCTAACACAGCCACATTGTCCTACATTATACCATGATGAAAATTTAGATAGAATTAGCTTTCCTTCTAACAACATGTCATGATGAGCGAAAGCTAATGTGTGTTAGTTCATTGCACCATGATGGAAAGTTAGATGGAGTTAGATTTTGTTCTTAAAACATTGTACGTTGAGTGAAAGTTAATGTGTGTTAGTTTTCATAAGGTAGTTTTCTATATAAAACAAACACATTGTTATCAAATACATAACAAGATGATGGAAATCTAGCTAGAAATACCTTAATTTTTAACAACGTGTTAGTTGTCGTTTTTAAAGCATTGTACGATGAGTGAAAGAAAATGTGTGTTAGCTCATTACACCAGGATGGAAATCTAGCTGGAGTTAGCTTTTGTTTTTAAAATATTACATGGTGAGTGAAATTTAATGTGTGTTAGAATTCATAAGGTAGTTTTCTATTTAAAAGAGTTACATTGTCATCAAATACATAACACCATGATAGAAATATAGTTGAAGTTAGTTGTATTCTTTAAATCATTGCACAATGAGTGAAACCTAATGTGTTATCTTTCATAATGTAGTTTCCATCTAACACAACCACGTTGTCATCAATCACAATGCACCATGATGGAAATGTAGTTGGAGTTAGATTTCATAAGATAGTTTTCTATCTAACACAACCAAATTGTCATAAAATACATTACACCATGATGGAAATCTAGTTGGAGTTAGTTTTCTTCCTAACAACATGGCACGATGAGTGAAATATCATGTGTGTTAGCTCATTACACCATAATGAAAATCTAGCTTGAATTAGTTTTCTATCTAACACAACCACATTATCCCATTACACCGTAAGGGAAATATAGTTGGAGTTAGATTTCAACCTTAAATCGTTGCACGGTGAGTGAAATCCAATGTATGTTATCTTTCATGATGTAGTTTTCCATTTAGAAAAACCACATTGTCATCAATCAACATGCACTATGTTGGAAATATGGCTAGAGTTAGCTTTCATTCTTAAAACGTTGCACGGTGACTAATAGGTAATGTGTGTTAGCTTTTGTAAGGTAGTTTTTCATCTAACACAGCCACATTGTCATCAAATACATTACACCATGATGCAAATCTAGTTGGGGTTAGATTTCCTTCAAACAACATGGCACAATTAGTGAAATCTAATGTGTGTTAGCTTTCATAAGGTAGTTTTTCATCTAACACAACCACATTGTCATCAATCACATTGCTCTATGATGGAAATATAACTGGAGTTAGCTTTCATCCTTAAATCATTGCACAATGAGTGAATTCTAATGTGTGTTAGCTTTCATAATGTAGTTTTCCATATAGCACAACCACATTGTCATCAATCACAATGCACCATGATGGAAATATAGCTAGAGTTAGCTTTTGTTCTTAAAGCATTACACGATGAGTAAAGCTAATGTATGTTAGCTTTCATAAGGTAGGTTTCCATTTAAAATGGTCACATTGTCATCAAATACATTACACCATGATGAAAATCTTACTGGAGTTAGTTTTCCTTCTAACAACATGGCACTATAAGGGAAAGTTTATGTGTGTTACCTCATTACACCATGATGGAAATCGAGTTGGAGTTAGCTTTCTTTTCAACAACACAGCACGATGAGTAAAAGTTAATGTGTGTAATCTTTCATAAGGTAGTTTTCCATGGAACATAGCCACATTGTCATCAATCACATTGCACCGTGTTGGAAATTTAGTTGGAGTTAGATTTTATACTTAAATCATTGCACGATGAGTAAAATCTAATGTGTGTAAGCTTTCATAGTGTGTTTGTCCATCTAGCACAACCACATTGTCATCAATCACAATGCACCATGATGGAAATCTAGTTAGAGTTAGCTTTCGTTCTTAAAACATTGCACGATGAGTAAAGCTAATGTCTGTTAGCTTTCATAAGGTAGTTTTCCATCAAACATAGTCACATTGTCATCAAATACATTACACCATGATGGAAATCCAGTTGGAGTTAGCTTTCCTTCTAACAAAATGGCACTATAAGCGAAAGCTTATGTATGTTATCTCATTACACCATTGTAATGTCCCGGTTTTGACCCCGTTACATTAGATGTATATGATGTATAAATTGTAAATGATCAAGGTGTGGAGCTAAAGGCCAAGGCCCCACCACTGATCGGTTATGTTATGTTTTGGATTTGAATTGTTACCGATGGTATATCGGGGCATGCGGCATTTATTATGATGGTCATCATGTAAATATGCATCTATAATTAAAAATGAACCCGACCAGCTACGATCGCGGCAACTAAAATGAGAAAAGGGCATGATTTTCACAAGGGTAAGGATGTGGGGGAATTTGTCAAACCTTGGTCAATGGGGTAAAATACCCATGTGTCTTCTTTCTTTACTTTACCCAACCACTTTCATTGAAGAATTGCTGGTGGTGGTTGAGACAGTTAATTATTTTGGGAGTGGGGTGACAAGACTATCAGTCCTCACCCACACGCACACTCCACCACAGCGGTTGACTTTACAATGGAAAAACACCACCATCCACACTCACGCAGATCTTCCTCTCTCTCCACGGTAGTGTTGAAGCTCTCACGCACTTTTGATCTGCATTCTCCATTTCCTGTCGTTTTGTTCATCCTCTCACACAGGCGATTTTACCACTCTCCCCACGATTTTGTTGTTCATCCCTCACGCAGACATTTTTTTCTTGGCTCCACGAGTTTCAAAACACCCACGCACTGCAAATTCGCGTTCCCTCCATTGCTGTGCACTCTCATGCAGAGGGATTCCTTCCCGTTTTTCGTCTTCACGCACAAGATTTTGTTGGATTTACCCACGCAGTAGTTTTCTTCTACAGATTTGTGAATAGTGTGGACGTATCATTTACTCACGGGTTGATTCATGGGTTCTGCATTGTGGATGTTCACGCACCGGTTGTGAGACTGTAAATTCGTCCCCATTGTGGTCTGCGTATGTTTTTCCCCGCAGCATTGGTTGTGCAAAATGGGTCATTGTTCCCCACAACATTGGTAATATGTATGCTGATGTGTTTTGGAGCTGTGGTGTTTTCCCCCTATTGGAATTGTGTTTGCTGTTGTGTTTGGGACTGTGTAATTCATTGGGGAGTCTTTTCCCTGTTTAAGCTGTGACAGCTAAATTAATTGCTTGAGTGCAATGGTTGGTCTTCGGACTGTGAGAGGAGTAGGGATGTTGGCTTAGATTTGCTTGATAAACCTGGTGGCTGGAAACCACAGAGACAGAGCTAGAGGGCTGGCCTTCTTCTCCATCACCCCTGAATAGCACTGGAAGGGAATGCAGGCCCGAGGGATTGTGTAGCAGAGAAGGGACTAATTCCTTGTATTGGGTGTGTTTGGATGTCTTAGAGGTCAGGCTAGTTCTGGTGTAGGTGTTCTTGGCTCTGTAATGAGCTCACCAGCTTAGCAATTTACCTTCTCCACCTCCCTAATGGCCTGATAAACCCAATTATGTTGGCTTGACTGTGTGTTTTGTGTGTCCTTAGCTACGTGTAAGCCTGTTGTTCCCTTATTCCTTGGAGAATCATGCCGAGCTTGGGGGTGGCAGCGTTGCTGAGAGATTAAGGAGCTCGCTGGCCTATGGTTGGGTGGAACGTTACAGCGACGTAGCTGGTTGCAGATCGACTTCTTCATAAGATAAGTCATCTTGTCCAATTATACTTCTGCAACCTTAATTTCTATTAATGAAATGATGAACATGTTGAATGCATCAATGACTGAATGATGTTGGTTTCCGCTATGTATGATGAATGCTTGTTTGAATGTATGATGTTTCTGTTGTGTCTGATAGAGGATTGCATAAGTGCATGTTTTTACTTCAACGCAGTTTCCTTCAGCATTCTGTTTTCAACAAATTTGTGTATACATTTGTTCATGGGGCTCTTAGCCTGTGTGTTTGAGGCTTGTAGTCGCGTCCTCCTCGCCAGTCGGAGGCATGGGGATGTGACAGTATGGTATTAGAGCACCAGTTTGGCAACAATGTACCTCTATGGGCCAAGAAGAAGCAACTGACAGAAGTTGTATTTCATTCTTCCCAACAGAAGTCATAATATGAATGACTGTAAAATTGAGAAAATTTGGCTAAGTATGGAACATCCGTCATTGTGGAAGCCAAAGTAAATTTCCAGCCGATGAGAAAGACCTCCAACGTCGCAAGAAAAGTTTAAATTATTCCAAGTAAATAGTCGTCGATCGGAAGGAAAAGTGTTCGTGCGTCCGTCGTTGCGTTGGCTTCCGATGTAAAAGGACTATTGATGTCGATCAAGTCAGTTCGTTGTTGCGGAAGAAATAATGCTTCTGAGAGCCGCTGTTGCGGAAGAGAAAGTGATTGAGCGTCTGCCGTTGCGGAAGCCAATGCGATAAAGCTTTCGATTAGGAGGACTGCTGACGCCGGTCAATCAGTTCATCGATTGAAAGAGAAAGTGATTGAGCGTCCACCGTTGCGGAAGCCAAAGCGCTAAGACTTCCGATGTGGAAAGACAGTCGAGAGCCAATTCTGTGCAAGAAAATTTTGAATTTCCCATGGGGGAAAGCCCCCTTGACCCTCGTCGTCCCACTCAGATAGACACTCTTTGATGGAAAAAATTCTATGTTTTGGGAAACTCGTAATTTATAATTTTCCAATAGAAGCTAAGTAATGTTGGTTTATATCAATATTATGCATCTAACAATTATGTTATTAACACGTTTATAGAATCATAGTCACCTTCAAAGGAAGTATTCCAGCTAGTGCAGTTGGTAAGTAAGTGGTGGTTCAATTATGAGAACCCATGATGGATATGATGCTCAAGATTTTTATGAGTGAGCAAAAGATGCCATGGGAGAAAATGTCCGTAATAGGAATGATGACATTGAGTCAAATGGAAGGAGATTCTGAGAGACACCGTCAGATGTTGCAGCCACTATGAGAAGCTTAATTAAATCCCAGGAGGAGCAGCATCAGTTGAATGCTGCTATGCTGCAGAGTTTGATATACTTGCAAATGAATATAGACTCTGGACGAGGTACAGCAAGACCAGAAGGCAGTAAGAGCAGTACCAGGAGAAGGAGAAGGACTCCTAGTGGATCATCTGATTCTGAAGGATCCAGTGGGGATTCAGTCTCTTCTTCTCATAAAAGAAAAAAAAAGAAACACCATAGGGATTGCACTCAAGATGAATTCAAGAAAGCTAAACCTCCTACGTTTAATGGTGAGGTAAAGAGTGGACAAGAGGCTGAAGCTTGGCTTCTTGGTATTAAGAAGTACTTTCAAGTGCATGATTATTCAGGAAACATGAAGGCAAGAGTTTCCATATTAAATCTAAATGGAAGAGCATCCATTTGGTGGGAACACTTCAAGCAAGTGAAGAGGATCAATGAAAGGAGGCTTAAGTGGAAACAATTCAAGAAGTATTTCAAGTAGAAATACCTCTCTGATAGGTATTATGATGACAAGATTAAGGAGTTCCATGAGTTGAGGTTGGGACAGCAAACCATGGAAGAATATGCAAATAAGTTTTTAGAGCTATTGAGGTATGTCTGGTACATCAGAGATGAAAAAGTGAAGGTCCATCATTTTCTGAGTGGATTACCTCAGTCTTACAATGATAGAATTGAGTTTTATGAACTTCAAGCTCTTGAAGAAGCAATAAGGAAGGCTAAGTATTGCTATGAGCAAAGCAAAGGTAAGCTGGATTACCATAAGGCATGGAAGGACAAGAAGAACGAGAAGTTTGACCAAAGAAATAAATGTTTCAAACCTTCCAACTTCAGGAATCAGCAGAAGTAGCCATCCCAAGCTGCGAGTAAGCCGGTTGGAGTGACAGGAGAAAAGCCTAAAGATCCACAACAGAATAGAGGGCCACTTCAATGTTGGAAATGTGGTGGACCCCACATGCGTAGGAATTGTCCACTCGAGAATGAGAGTGCAAGGCCAACTTATAACCTTCAAGAAGCAGAAACAGTGGGTCAAGTAGCAAGGGCAATCCCTAGGATTTATGCAGCATTGGAGGACCGCCGGGAAGATCACCAGTCAGTTGTGGTTGAAGTAGCAAGTAAGATTGTTGAGCAATCTGTTTCTATTTTGATTGACCCTGGTTCTACACATAGTTACATTACTCCTAGAGTAGTGGAGATTTGTGCTTTTAAGAAGGTAAAGCATAGGAAATCTTGGTTAGTTCAGCTAGCCACTAGAACTAAGAGAAAATTCAGTGAAGTGGTAGAGAAAAGTCCATTGGTCATGAATGGACTGGTCACTTGTGTAGATATGAATGTTCTACCGCTTGGTTCCTATGATGTTTTCATTGGAATGGATTGGTTAGAAGCTCATAGGGTAAATCTTGACTGCTACAATAAGACTTTTGAATGCATGTGTCGTGCTCACTATATGCCAGTTAATTAAAACTGAACATGCAGAGTGCTAAACATAAATTATCAACCCGAGGAAGTATTTTATTTCAAAGTTATCATGCAGGATATATGCAAGCACAATTTCTACCTGACACTGTTTGATCTATTGGTATGCAATCGAAACTCTTTGTAAACTAGATCACATCTACTTGAAAAGAAATCAATACTCAAACCTATTCATAAATCAAACTGTAAATCAAATACACTTGAAATAAGATCTATTCCTATGAAACAAGATCTGATTACGTACATTTAAAGAATTGTTATGTTGGCCTATGACAGATCTGATGAATGAAAGCACACAACTATGATGAACTTAATGAATGAAATCATGAACAAAATAATAAGCAGATCCAAACAATAACACACTTACAATTAACACTACCAGCATCTGCTCAGGGAAGAGGGCCCTTCCTCCACTGACCAGATCTGGATCTCCACAATGAAAGTCTACAACTCCAGAATTAAGAAACTGCCAGCATGTATTATCATAATGGAAGAATTACAATAGATCTCGATCAAATCCTACATCATAACATTATGTTCTCTCCTATCTTACATCTCCTATCATCCATCTCCTATCCTGCCTAATATATCATGCTTAATCCCTCTATCAATGTATCATCCCTTGTAAATGAGATTGATTACATATTTATACATAAAATTATCTCATGGAAATGAAGAACTGAAACCCCAACTTGTGATCTACAACAGTTGGAACATGGCAACTTTGGAACCGGCCGCAACACCAAATCGAGAAAATAGCCTCTCAAATAACAACCTGCATATCGCAAACCGTAACTTTGTTTGGCAATTTCCACATGAGTCAGGTAAATGAGGATGTTATGCACAAAACCCATGTCTCAGATTTTTGAGATCTATTTCCATATGCTCGCAAATAAATATGTGAATCAAGGTGTTCTTATGTGGCATGCGTTTTTTGTTAAGGCTGTAACAGTTGGCTATGAGCATCCTGTACGTGGAAAATAACTCCATAAGCCATCATTAGTAAAATTATGCATAATAATATTTAATTCATTAAATATAAAGGAAAATAATCACTATTAACCACTTAAACATCAATGGAAGTAGCAGGCTGTTCAACGCGCAGCTACAACAAATGGATGAAAAATGGAATGATAAATCAGAAATAATGGTAAGAAAATGGATGAAAGGTATGTTGGTAAGTGATGGAAAAATGGACAATTCCAGGGCCCAACATCTCCCCCAAACTGAACTTGTTGCATGTCCTCATGCAACCCAATACCTATGTGGCATCCAACCTAAAAAAACTCATTCACTCGTTCCTTCATTTTACCATTCGCACAGCTGCAGCTAGAATAAATAGAGAGTTTAACACAAATTGGCAGAGTCACTTAGCGGAGGATTTAGCAGAAAATTTGGCGGATTCACAACTCTTTAGTAAAAATTTGGCGAAGTCATAGCTTATTTTAGCAGAGAATTTGGCGAAGGTTTTAGCGAAGATTTTGGCGGAACAACGCTAAATGTAGCAGCAAATTTGGCGGAGTCAGCTTATTTTAGCAGAGAAGTTGGCGAAGGTTTTAGCAGTGAATTTGGCGGAACAACGCTAAATTTAGCGGCAAATTTAGCGGTGTCAGCTTATTTTAGCAGAGAAGTTGGCGAAGGTTTTAGCGGTGAATTTGACGGAACAACGCTAAATTTAGCGGAATATTTGGCGGACTCATAGCTGCCGTAAAAGATGTCGCAGCTGTTGGAAAACGGTCACCAGAAAATATGTCGCAGCTGCCGGAAAACGGTCACCGGAAAATATGTTGCAGCCGCCGGAAAACGGGCAGCTACCGAAAAACGGTCGCCGGAAAATATGTCGCAGCCGTTGAAAAATATGTCGCAGCTGTCGGAAAATGGCCAGCTGACGGAAAACGACCACCGGAAAATATATCGCAGCTACCGAAAAACGAGCAACTGCTGAAAAACGGGAAACAACAATATTTTACGACGTTTTAGCCTTTTTGAACGGGAAACTTCTGAAGCCATTTTCTCCCAAATGACAAACTGGGTTGGGCTGAAATTTTGCGGGAAGGTAGCTACCAATTTAGACAAAGCCACATCACGGATTTTGAAAAAAATGCAAATTGGCTGTAGGTGATGATGGCCATTTTCTCTAAAACCGTGCACTGGATTGAGCTGAAACTCGCCACAGTTGTTCTTCATGATGTTATGCATCCCTTGTCCAGAGTTCATAAGGATCCAATTTGTGGTTTGTGAGATATGCTCAATTCAAATTCATCATTTTATGTGAAGAACCATATGCATCAAAATTATGAATGTGAATGAAAAAAAAACCAGCAAGCATAGTAGCTCCTCCCCCAAACTGAATAATTTGTCATGTTCTCATGCAAAAAAAGAGTTGTCATTTTAGTGGGAAACAACCATCTCCCCCAAACTGAGGACACATCATGTACTCATGCTTATTAAAACTCTTCACGGCAGAAAACAAGTTTTGATTTGCACATCAATCCTCCATACTGTTATAAAAATTATTACTAATAAAAATGACCATTTTTCAAGTGTTGTGTATGGGAGGACTGTTTCAAAGTAGTTCAAGAGATCCTCTCAATCGTTTCCATGATCATAAAAATAGTAATGAAAACTAAGAATGAGAATTTCAGCAAGCATAAAGCCCATATCCAACTAAGAATGAGAATTTCAAAGCACTAAACCATTTCAAAAATAGTTGGTAGCCACCATATTCAACAAATCCATGTATCAATGAACAAAACCTATGAATGTATGTATCTCACTTCATACATTCATGTAGCTTCCAATAATCTAATTTTGAAAACAGAGCATGGATGTGGAAATGACTATGTATTGCTGCTCCAAAAACTCAGTTTACTGAAATATGTATTCTTCTATTACCTTCATTTTTTCCTTGGATATACCTTGACCTTCTGAGATGCAGCAAATAAATGAGCTAGAAATAAATGGCTGGTCATGAAACTATTGGCTGAGCATGGCTTAACACTGACAATTGATGGATAGAAACTCTGTAATCATGAAATCTCATGTCCCCAAAAAACTTGGTTTGCTGCCATGGAAATATAAGCATGTTTTCCCAAATTTGTCTTTCATTATTATGGGAATATTTTCATAGTGACAGCAACATCTCTCTTCCATTATGAACTACAACATCAAATATGCAAAGACCAGGATAACAATTGTAAGCCAATGTGAGCATTACTGAATAATGAAACTCATACCTCTGAATGTATTCTCTGTTATACGCAGCATAAAATTCTACCACTGTAAGTTCTCGAGAAGCAACAACAATGCCTTGTGTTCCTACAGCTGGTTCTTGTGTGACAACAGTAAATCATTTTTTCATGGTTTTCTTGGCTTCTTGAGATAATTAATGAATTCAGAAAACTCCCCGATCATTTTTGCTTGTACTTCAAGAGAACATTTTCAATGAGAAAACAATCTGCAAACCTTGATTCTGGTCATAACTTGCTACAAATTATTAAAGGACTACCTTTTAAACCGAATGCAAAGCATTCCCTCATGCATCATTTCCTCAATTTGCAGCCATAGAGGATGTTTAGTTCCCACATGCAAAAAACAAAAATGCCAAAGCTAGAAAGAACAACCTTCAAGCAACTAATTTATTTTTTCTTATTGTTGGTTTTTATGTGGCAGTAGCAATGATTCTTTTCTTGCTGCTGGTTCTTGTGTGGCAGCAGCAAGATTTTTTTCTTACTGCTGGTTCTTGTGTGGCAACAGCAAAACTTCCTATTGTTGGTTCTTGTGTAACAACAATAACATATCCCTTTTTTTTGTATGCTTGGTCAGTTGGGTTGATGAGATGTTGGGTTGGAATTTGAAGTGGATGTGCATGAATAATGAAGTGTCAAAACTGAGTGGGAAATGATAGGAATGGATGGACATAAAAGGCTATTTAGAAAATGGAAATGGCTAATGTTTAGTGGTTCTTCATGACATTTCCCCAAATCTTTAATAAATAAAAAACTCATGCTATTTTACCTCAAGTTTTACCTCCATGGAAGCCTTGGTTGACATGAATGGACTGGTGTATGCTGGAGTTATGTAGGCTGATCTGATGCTGAGACATATGTATATGAGAGCTGAAACTGGATGAGACTGAATTTGATCCATGATGTTGTGCTGGTTGCATGTAAGACTTACTGCTGAGATAATTGATGAGCAGAAATTCTACCATAGAAGCAGAAATTCCTTTCTCTTATTCTGAAAATCAACTGCTGAACTGAAAATGGAAAGGAATTGCAAAACTACTGAACAAATTATGCTGCAAATCATATAATCTTCAGCTGCTACAAAACCGGGGTACAATTCTTACCATGCGAATGAATGTGCTGAAGTCGAGCATGGAAATAAATCATTGGATTACCAGCCATTAATGTATGCCATTAACCAATGTGAAGAAACTCACCTTTGATGACAGTGAGCTCTAAAGTACCTTAGTGCATCTTGACAGGTACGAATGGTTGTGCTGGAGTCGAGTCACCTACAAGATTTGTCAATCAAGAGGCATTGATGAATCCCCATGATTAACAACAAGGAAATCTGCCATTGATTCATGCAGATACCAGGGCACTATAAAAACTCTAATCTTGATCCCAGATGATGTGTTGGAGTCGATGGGACAAGACCATTGGAAGGTGTACCGTAATGCATTCCACATCATCCAATACAAGTACAAAATAAATGATTGTGAAGAATCATAGTGAAAAATAGGACCAACATGGAACTCAGAAGCGAAAAGTATATGTGAAGTCATGATGTAGTAGTGATGGGAAATAAAATGGTTATGGTGACTACATAAGAAGTGGAAAATGGAACTTTGACATGAATGGATTTTTGGGGCTTTGAAATGAGGAGGGTGAATGAATCTACGATGGGGAAATTGGCTTCTTGAGGGGTTTCTTCAGCAACAAGTGAGATGACAGGTGTCTGAAAATGATTTCTGGCATGTAGCAATGGGAATTGACTTCGGAAACATTGGACTCTGTATGGTTTGCACATCAATCTCTCCATTTTTTTATGTGCTCAATCCAATTTCAAATTGATAAAAAGTCTTCAAGAGTTAGCCATGCATGCATTGACCTTCTTCTTCCAAGGACCTGCAAAACCTATCATTTGCCTACAATAAAACATGAAATGATGGAAGAAGAGAGATGATTGGTCTCTCTTCACCCAACACTTATGAAAAAAAAACAAGAAGCAATTACTCATAAAACAAATCCAAAGAAAAATCCATTTTATACCTGCGGCAGAGCAATGTCCATCTAGACTTACCAACGGTATTCTGATCATAGCTTCTTCGTTCCTTGTCCAATTTGAGAGATTCAAAATCCAAATTAAATTAAATTCATAGGTCTATTTCCATTAGAAACAGGTTTTTAAAATTCTATGCAATGATCTTCCAAATCACTCATTAACAGCCTGCATGACAAGGTGTCTTTTCGAATTCTGGACTAGACCAAGAGTCACGGTTTTAGGCTTAAATTTTTCGTTTGATAACAGATTGATGTGATTCCAATTGGAGATGAAAGTATATTCATGTAGGTATCTCCATTGGAAACAAGCTTTGAATCCAACAAGAATTGATGGGTCAAATAATCCAATGAACAGTCTAGAAAATAGAGTTTCAGGAATGCAGATTTGGGACAGGCAGTCGGTATTTTGGTCATAAAATTTGCATACGACATCGGAATGGAGTGATTCAAATTGAATTGTAAGCTAGATTCATAGGGGAATATACCAATGAAACATGTTTGCAAAATATGTCCAATAAAGCATCCAAAAATGGACTTTCCCAGCTCTGTTCCTAAGCTTCCAGCTTGACACCCTGTTAGTATTTTTGCCATAAAATTTTCGTTTGACACCCAATCGTAAAAATTCAAATTGTTTTGGAAGCTATATTCAAAGGGATACTTGAGGTGTAAACAGGTTTTAAAAATAAGTTCATTTGGTCTCCCAAAAATGGACTGTCCCGTCTATGTTTCAGTAAAATTTTCAAGCCAAAATGTCACAAAAATCCAATAAATAAAAATTAACCCCCAAAAAGTGATCGAAATAGGTGTGAATGATTTTAATAATGTAAATTTGAATATAACATACATCCATACCAAAAATTTCAAGCATTGAGCACCTGGATTGACTTGCACAGTCTGTTGCAGCTGAAGCTGCAACTCTTAAAAAATGTCATAATATTGAAATAAAGCATGTGCATTTTTATGGAATTCATGAAAACATCTCATACCCATTCCTTATATTTCTACTTTCTGATCTTCCAGATCACAACAAGGCACAAGAAGAGAGCATACTTATTCAAAAATAAAAAACAAACAAAAGCATGGTTTTATTCTGTTACTCTATCCTACCCTATTCTACTTGGAAATATAAAAAAAAATTCAAGTGTATGCATATTTTCAATGGAGCCATTTTCAAAAAAGTGACTCAAGTATGCTCATACTCCTAATAGAAAAATATAAATTTATGAATGCTAGGATATGAGAGATCAACTTCCCTTGAAATGATGGTGCCAAGAATTGGTGAAGCATGGAATGATGCTGCAGACTGATGACAGATTGAAACCAAGCTTCAATATAGTCTTTGTTCCCTTGATTGCTCATGAATTTTACACCATAAAGATCGTTATTAAACTGATCTTCCTCAATGCATAAGACTTTCATATCTAATGATGTGAATGATGCTTTTGGTTCCAATGGCTGTTCTCCATCAAATATTATGTGTGTATTGTTGATCTTGTCTGCTTGCTTATGAGGACTAGAAGAAACTACATCTGCAAAACTTGGATTTAAAACATGTTCAGGCCTTGTATGGATTTGCTGCAACAACGCACAACCTTTTTGCAATGGTGTAGATGAGGTAGAACAAGAGGGAAGTGTAGGAACATTTTGCAGTTCAATACTGTAAGCATACTATACTGCTTTATTATGGTTAGGGTGGATGGTGGATTTGACAGGAAATTGTGTTGGATACCAAGGAGTTTGACGAGAAGATAGATGTGGCTGGTGTAGATGATTGATTTGTGAGGTTGATATTGAAGGACCAAGTTGTGTTGCAGGATGAGGGAGAGTGGCCATATGATCATAAGATGGGCCATTCCAACCTTATGGGTAAGGTAGGTAAGAGTTAAATTGAGGCTGCAACAGCTGCCATGGTGGAAGAGTATTCAATGGCTGAGTATGAAAGTAAGAAAATGGAGGGATAGAGTTTCAAACCATAGATGTAGGCCATGGTTGACATGACTGTTGCAACGAGTTGGCTGCAACTCCCAGATCTCTATGATATGTTTCTTTCATCTTTGGTAAGGAAGGACAATGATCTGTGGAATGATTCAAGTCACATATACCACAACTTTCAAGACTATCCAAAGGGAAATCCCTTGCTTCTCTTATTTCGTCCAGCTTTTTCTTATTCTGCAAAACACCCGATTATGAATCAGCTTTAGAAATTTCAAATAAATTGCTGATTTCAACTCGTAAAACTCTTGTTTTTGTAGCAGATTTCAAAAATAGAGATAAAAGTTCCTTAGAATTCTTACCAGTCTTGAAGCTTCCTCTTGAATACCTTCTACATAACTCACAAATGTCATCATATGCTAACTGAAATACATTACCTGTTCCAATCAGATTCAATATTTCTAAACATTCATCTTGGATTCCCTTAAGTAGAAGTGTTTTTAAGATTTCCTTCCCTAGATTCCTCTGTTTGGATCTTTGGAGGTTATATTGAAATCGTTCTATGTATTCCTCCAGACTCTCTTCTTCTCCTTGTGTCATTTCGAAGATGTCTTCATTAACCCTGCAATAATCTTGGTACCTTTTCAAGAACACATGTTTCATGTCTTCCCAAGTTTGTATACAATTCCCACCGAGGCTCGTGAACCATCGGAGGGCTGTTCCTTTTAGAGTAAGGGGAAATACATTCAACTTTTGATCATTAGCACAATAACCATATCCTCTACAAAGTACTTCAAATTGAAATAAAAATACATCAGGGTCTTCATTTTCCAAACCGTGAAAATTTGGTAGAACATGTGTGGGAATTCTTTTGGTTGGTGCCACTCCTCTCGAATCTCTGATGGGAAATTTGAAGGTAACAACTTCTGCATCTGCCATTTCTTCATTAGATTCTTCGTGTGCTATCTTGAGGTTCCTCCTTCGAATGTTCCTGTCAACTTGTTAGTAGAATGGGTGGTGCTTACAACACCACTAAGGGGAATGATAAGATTTATGCTCCAAAGAAATTGAAATGAAACTAAATGTAAAAACAGAAAATTCACACTCAAAATAAATTCAATAACTTGAAATATAATAATGCAACCTACATGCCCTTCTTTAACAATGCATCTACAAAACAATGTCAGATGTACTTTTGCATAATTGATAACTTCCCCGGCAACGGCGCCAAAATGTCATGCTCACTATATGCCAGTTAATTAAAACTTAACATGCAGAGTGCTAAACATAAATTATCAACCCGAGGAAGTCTTTTATTTCAAAGTTATCGTGCAAGATATATGCAAGCACAATTTTTACCTGACACTATTTGATCTATTGGTATGCAATCGAAACTCTTTGTAAACTAGATCACATCTACTTGAAAAGAAATCAATACTCAAACCTATTCATAAATAAAACTGTAAATCAAATACACTTCAAACAAGATCTATTCCTATGAAACAAGATCTGATTACATACATTTAAAGAATTGTTATGTTGGCCAACGATCTACCAAATGAATTATCAACAGAACGATTATGACAAATCTGATGAATGAAATCACACAACTATGATGAACTTAATGAATGAAAGCATAAACAAAATAATAAGCAGATCTAAACAATAACACACTTACAATTAACACTACCAGCATCTGCTCAGGGAAGAGGGCCCTTCCTCCACTGACCAGATCTGGATCTCCACAATGAAAGTCTACAACTCCAGAATTAAGAAACTGCCAGCATGTATTATCATAATGGAAGAATTACAATAGATCTCGATCAAATCCTACATCATAACATTATGTTCTCTCCTATCTTACATCTCCTATCATCCATCTCCTATCCTGCCTAATATATCATGCTTAATCCCTCTATCAATGTATCAGCCCTTGTAAATGAGATTGATTACATATTTATACATAAAATTATCTCATGGAAATGAAGAACTGAAACCCCAACTTGTGATCTACAACAGTTGGAACATGGCAACTTTGGAACTGGCCGCAACACTAAATCTGGAAAATACCCTCTCAAAGAATCACCTGCATATCGCAAACTGTAGCTTTGTTTGGAAATTTTGTCTCGATTCAGGTAAATTAGGATGTTACGCACAAAACCCATGTCTCGATTTATTGATATTCATTTCCATGTGCCCGCAAATCAAGATGCAAATAAAGGTGTTCTTATGTGGCATGCGTTTTTTGTTAAGGCTGTAATAGCTGGCTATGAGAATCCTGTACATGGAAAATCACTCCATAAACCATCATTAGTAAAATTATGCATAATAATATTTAATTCATAAAAGATAAAGAAAAATAATTACTATTAACCACTTAAAACATCAATGGAAGTAGCAGGCTGTTCAACGCGCAACTACAACAAATGGATGAAAAATGGAATGCTAAATGAGAAATAATGGTAAGAAAATGGATGAAAGGTATGTCGGTAAGTGATGGAAAAATGGACAATTCTAGGGACCAACAGCATGAATGAAGAAGGGAACCTCGTGGTTGTGCAAGGTATTCCAAAGGTAATTTAAGTCCGGCAGGTTTCAGCAATGCAGTTAAAGAAGTTCTGTAGGAAGGGTTGCCAGTTGTATGCTGCTCAGATTTTGGAGGAATCGAGAGATGAAACTCCTAGGTTGGAGGACTATCAAGTGTTATAGGAATTCGGGGATGTGTTTCCTAATGAGATTCCATGGCTTCCTCCCAAGCGGGACATCGATTTCACAATTGAAATTGTCCCAGGAGTAGCGCCAGTGTCCAAGGCACCCTACAGGATGAGCACACCGGAGATGTTAGAGTTGAAAATGCAATTGCAAGAGTTGTTGGAAAAAAATTATATCCGACCTAGTGTGTCTCCTTGGGGAGCACCGGTTCTATTTGTAAAGAATAAAGATGGTACACTCAGGTTATGTATTGATTACAAACAGTTGAACAAGGTTACTGTGAAGAATAAGTATCCTTTGCCTAGGATTGATGACCTCTTTGATCAAATGAGAGGAGCGAAGGTATTTTCTAAGATTGACTTGAGGTCTGGTTACCATCAGCTAAGGATCAAGGATGAAGACATTCATAAGACAACCTTCAGGACAAGGTATAGGCATTATGAGTTTGTAGTAGTACCATTTGGTCTCACAAATGCACCAGCTACATTTATGTGCCTTATGAATAGCGTCTTCAGCAGGTATTTGGACAAGTTTGTTCTTGTTTTCGTTGATGACATTCTTGTTTATTCCAAGAATGAGAAAGAGCATGAAGAGCATTTGAGATTGACATTGAATTTGCTTAGGGAGCATCAGTTGTATGCAAAACTAAGCAAGTGTGACTTCTATAGAGATAGAATTCAGTGTTTGGGTCACATTATCTTAGAGGAGAGTATATATGTGGACCCTGAGAAGATTGAAGCCATTACGAATTGGCCCACTCCAAGAAATGTGACAAATGTAAGATCTTTTATGGGACTTGCAGAATACTACAGGAGATTCATTGAGGGATTTTCCAAAGTTGCACATGCTATCACTTCTTTCCAAAAGAAGGGGATGAAGTTCGAATGGACATTGAGATGTGAAGAAAGCATCTAGCGGTTGAAGAACCTTCTCACCAGTGCACCAATATTGAAGGTTGCAGATCCAGAGGAAGATTTTGTGGTGTGTACCGATGCATGCGGACAAGGGCTTGGAGGAGTCCTTATGCAGGACAACCACGTGATATGTTATGAGTCAAGAAAGCTGAAGGAGCATGAGAAGAAATATGCCACTCATGATCTAGAGCTTGCAGCCATAGTACATGCTCTCAAGATGTGGAGACATTACTTGATGGGTAGGAGATTTGAGCTCAGAACAGATCACTATGGATTGAAGTATTTATTTGATCAGCCTACTCGGAATGCTAGGCAAGCAAGATGGCTGGAATTTTTATGTGAGTTTGATTTCAAAATCAAGCACATAAAAGGAAAAGAGAATAAGGTAGCTGATGCACTCAGCAGGAAAGTGCAGGAAATGCATGTGGCATCTCTTAGTATTTGCCAATCAGATTTGAGGCAGCAGATTGTTGATCATGTTGCTGGAGATGAATTGTATGAGCAGGTAAAAGACAAATTACAGCAGCAAAGTCTTGAGAAAAGATATGAGGGGTATAAATTGGAAGAAGATGGGCTTATCACTTATAAAGGTAGAATTTATATTCTGGATGTAGCAGATTTGAGGAGAGTTGTTATGGATGAAATCCATCAAGCTCCGTATTCTGGTTGCCCAGGATATCAAAAGACAATTGCTACAGCTAGAAAGCAGTACTTTTGGCCAGGAATGAAAAAGGACATGGCCGAGTACATTTCAAGGTGTATGAAATGTCAACAGGTAAAGGTTGAGCATCAACATCCAGCAGGTTTGTTGCAGCCTTTGCCAGTTCCGGAATGGAAATGGGAAGTTATTTCGATGGATTTCATTACAGGATTGTCGATGACTTAGAGACAACATGATTCCATCATGGTTGTGGTAGACAAGTTGACTAAGTCAGCACATTTTATACCGGTTAAGTCTACCTATGAGACTGGTGACATTGCGAAGATCTTCATGAAGGAGATTTTCAAATTGCATGGATTTCCTAAGGCAATAGTCTCTGACCGAGATGTCACGTTCACTTCCAACTTTTGGAAGGGGCTGTTTGCAGATTTGGGTACAAAGCTAAAGTTCAGCACTGCATACCATCCTCAGACGGATGGGTAGACCAAGAGAGTTAATCAGGTGCTTGAAGATATGCTTCGCATGTATGTAATGGACAAACGAACCAAGTGGGAAGATTACTTGCACTTGGTAGAGTTTTCTTATAACAATGGACATCAGGCATCCTTGGGGATGAGTCCGTATGAAGCTTTGTATGGAAGAAGGTGTAGGACACCAGTGACTTGGGATAATCCAGTGAACAGGATTGTGCTTGGACCAGAATTGCTTAAGGAAATGGAGCAAGAGGTCGTAAAGATCAGGCAAAAGCTGAAATCAGCACATGATAGACAGAAAATCTATGCCGATAAGCATAGGGTGAACAGGGAGTTTAGTGTTGGGGATCATGTTTACCTCAGAGTGAGGGCAAGGAAGAGTTCCTTGAAACTTGGAAGTTGTGCCAAGTTGTCACCTAGATACTGTGGGCCGTTTGAAGTGCTTGAAAGGATAGGGCCAGTTGGATATAGACTTCCATTTCCTGCTAGCACTAGAGGTCATAATGTTTTTCATGTTTTTTTGCTTAAAAGATATGTACATGATCCTAACCATGTGATAAATTGGGATGTGATTCAGGTGGAACCCGAGGGAGAGTTCTAAATCGAGCTAATGCGCATCCTCGACAGGAAGGTCACAATGCTCTGGAACCGAGCCATAGGTCAGGTAAAGGTGCAATGGGAGCACTTCAGACCTGAAGAGGCTACATGGGAGCTAGAGGATGACATGCGATTAGCACATCCATTTTTGTTCAATTCTGCGGAACACTGAGGCGATACCAGTGTAGCATTTTGTTCAAATTTTGTAAAGCACTGAGAACAATGCTATTGAAGGGGGAGGGGAATGTAATGTCCCAGTTTTGACCCCGTTACATTAGATGTATATGATGTATAAATTGTAAATGATCAGGGTGTGGAGCTAAAGGCCAAGGCCTCACCATTGATCGGTTATGTTATGTTCTGGATTTCAATTGTCACCGATGGTATATCAGGGCATGCGGCATATATTATGACGATCATCATGTAAATATGCATCTATAATTAAAAATGAACCCGACCAGCTATGATCACGGCAACTAAAATGAGAAAAGGGCATGATTTTCACAAGGGTAAGGATGTGGGGGAATTTGTCAAACCTTGGCCAATGGGGTAAAATACCCATGTGTCTTCTTTCTTTACTTTACCCAACCAATTTCATTGAAGAATTGCTATTGGTGGTTGAGGCAGTTAATTATTTTGGGAGTGGGGTGACAGAACTGTCAGTCCTCACCCAGATGCACACTCCACCACAGTGGTTGACTTCACAATGGAAAAAAAACACCGTCCACACTCACGCAGGTCTTCCTCTCTCTCCATGGTAGTGCTGAAGATCTCACGCACTTTCGATCTGCATTCTCCATTGCCTGTCGTTTTGTTCATCCTCTCACGCAGGCGATTTTACCACTTTCCCCACGATTTTGTTGTTCATCCCTCACGCAGACATTTTTTTCTTGGCTCCACAAGTTGCAAAACACCCACGCACTGCAAATTCATGTTCCCTCCATTGCTGTTCACTTTCACGCAGAGGGATTCCTTCCTGTTTTTCATCTTCACGCACAGGATTTTGCTGGATTTACCCACACAGTATTTTTCTTCTACGGATTTATGAATAGTGTGGCCATATCCTTTAATCAAGGGTTGATTCGTGGGTTCTGCATTGTGGATGTTGATGCACTGGTCATGAGACTGTAAATTCATCCCCATTGTGGTCTGCGTACATTTTTCCTCACAGCATTGGTTGTGCAAAATGGGTCATTGTTCCCCACGTCATTGGTAATATGTATGCTGATGTGTTTTGGAGCTGTGGTGTTTTCCCCCTATTAAAATTGTGTTGGATGTTGTGTTTGGGACTCTGTAATTCATTGGGGAGTCTTTTCCCTGTTTAAGCTGTGACAGCTAAATTAATTGCTTGAGTGCAATGGTTGGTCTTCGGACTGTGAGAGGAGTAGGGATGTTGGCTTAGATTTGCTTGATAAACCTGGTGGCTAGAAACCACATAGACAGAGCTAGAGGGCTGGCCTTCTTCTCCATCACCCCTGAATAGCACTGGAAGGGAATGCAGGGCCTGAGGGACTATGTAGCAGAGAAGGTACTGATTCCTTTTGTTGGGTGTGTTTGGGTGTCTTAGAGGTCAGGCTAGTTCTAGTGTAGGTGTTCTTGGCTCTATAATGAGCTCACCATCTTAGCAATTTGCCTTCTCCAGTTCCCCAATGGCCTGATAAACCCAACTCTGTTGGCTTGGCTATGTGTTTTGTGTGTCCTTGGCTATGTGTAAGCCTGATGTTCCCTTATTCCTTGGAGAATCATGCCCAACTCGGGGGTGGCAGTGTTGCTGAGAGATTAAGGAGCTTTCTCACCTATGGTTGGGTGGAATGTTGCAGCGACGTAGCTGGTTGCGGATCGACTTCTTCATAAGATAAGTGATCTTGTCCAATTATACTTCTGCAACCTTAATTTCTATTAATGAAATGATGAACGTGTTGAATGCATCCATGACTGAATGCTGTTGGTTTCTACTATGTATGATGAATGCTTGTTTGAATGTATGATGTTTCCGTTGTGTCTAATAGAGGATTGCATAAGTGCATGTTTTTACTTCAACGCAGTTTCCTTCAGCATTCTGTTTTCAACAACTTTGTGTATGCATTTGTTCATGGGGCTCTTAGCCCGTGTGTTTGAAGCTTGTAGTCGTGTCGTCCTCGTCGATCGGAAGCATGGGGACGTGACAACCATGATGGAAATCTAGTTGGAGTTAGCTTTCTTTTTAACAACATGGTACAATGAGTGAAATCAAATGTGTGCTAGCTTTCATAAAGTAGTTTTCCATGTAACACAACCACATTGTCATCAATCACATTACGCCATGTTGAAAAATAAATGAAGTTAGATTTCATCCTTAAATTGTTGCACGATGAGTGAAATCTAATGTGTCTAAGCTTTCATAGTGTAGTTTTCCATCTACCACAACCACATTATCATCAATCACAATGCACCATGATGGAAATCTAGCTAGAGATAGCTTTCATTCTTAAAACATTGCACAGTCAGTAAAACTAATGTCTGTTAGCTTTCATAAGGTAGTTTTTCATCTAACACAGCCACATTGTTATCAAACACATTGCACCATGATGAAAATCTAGCTGGAGTTAGTTTTTCTTCTAACAACATGGCACTATAAGGGAAAAGTTATGTTTGTTAGCTCATTACACCATGATGGAAATCTAGCTGGAGTTATCTTTCCTTTTAACAACATGGCATGATGAGTGAAAGCTACCGTGTGTTAGATTTCATAAGGTAGTTTTCCATGTAACACAACCACATTGTCATCAAGCACATTGCACCGTGTTGGAAATCTAGTTGGAGTAAGTTTTCATCTTTAAATCGTTGCATAGTGAGTGAAATCTAATATGTGTAATTTTTCATAGTGTATTTTTTCATCTAGGACAACCACATTGTCATCAATCACAATGCACTATGATGGAAATCTAGATGGAGTTAGATTTCTTTCTTAAAACATTGCATGGTGAGTAAATCTAATGTCTGTTAGCCTTCATAAAGTAGTTTTCCATCTAACATAGTGACATTGTCATCAAATACATTTCACCATGATGGAAATCTAGCTGGAGTTAGATTTCCTTCTAACAACATGGCACTATAGGGGAAAGCTTATGTGTGTTATCTCTTTACACCATGATGGAAATCTAGCTGGAGTTAGCTTTCATTTTAACAACATGGCACGATGAGTGAAAGTTAATGTGTGTTAGCTTTCATAAGGTAGTTTTCCATGTAACACAATCACATTGTCATCAATCACATTGTGCGGTGTTGGAAATTTAGCTGAAGTTAGCTTTCATCCTTAAATCGTTGCACGATGAGTGAAATATAATGTGTGTAAGATTTCATAGTATAGCTTTTATCTGACATAACCACATTGTCATCAATCATAATGCACCGTGATGGAAATCTATCTGGAGTTAGTTTTCATTCTTAAAACATTGTACGGTGAGTAAAAGCTAATGTGTGTTAGATTTCGTAAGGTAGCTTTCCATCTAACACTGCCACATTGTTATCAAATACATTACACCATGATGGAAATCTATCTGGAGTTAGCTTTCCTTCTAACATGGCACTATGAGTGAAATCCTATATGTGTTATCTCATTACACCATTATGAAAATCTAGCTGGAGTTCGCTTTCTTTTTAACAACATGGAATGATGAGTGAAAGCTAATTTTTGTTATCTTTCATAAGGTAGTTTTTTATTTAACACAACCTCATTTTTACATTGCACCATCATGGAAATCTAGCTGGAGTTATATTTAAACCTTAAATCGTTGCACGGTGAGTGAAATCTAATGTGTGTTAGCTTTCATAATGTAGTTTTTCATTTAGCACAACCACATTGTAATCAATCAAAATGCACCATGTTGGAAATCTAGCTAGAGTTAGCTTTTGTTCTTTAAACGTTGCATAGTGAGTAATAGCTAATGTGTGTTAGCTTTCATAAGGTATATTTCCATCCAACATAGCCACATTGTCATCAAATACATTACACCATAATGCAAATCTAGCTGGAGTTTGCTTTCATTCTAACAACATGGCATGATGAGTGAAAGATAATGTGTGTTAGCTTTCATAAGGTAGTTTTCCATCAACAGAACCACATCGTCATTGATCACATAGCACCGTGATTGAAATCTAGATATAGTTAGCTTTCGTCCTTGAATCATTGCACAGTGAGTGAATTCTAATGTGTGTTAGCTTTCATAGTGTAGTTTTCCATCTAGCACAACCACATTGTCATCAATCACAATGCACCATGATGAAAATCTAGCTAGAGTTAGCTTTCGTCCTTAAAACATTGCACGGTCAATAAAGTTAATGTCGGTTAGCTTTCATAAGGTAGTTTTCCATCTAACACAGCCACATTTTTATCAAATACATTACATCATGATGGAAATATAGCTGGAGTTAGATTTCCTTCTAACAACATGGCACTATAAGGGAAATCTTTAGTTTGTTAGCTCATTACACCATGATGGAAATCTAGTTGGAGTTAGCTTTCCTTTTAACAACATGGCACGATGAGTGACAGTTAATGTGTGTTAGCTTTCATAAGGTAGTTTTCCATTTAACACAATCACATTGTCATCAAGCACATTGCAGCATGTTGAAAATCTAGCTCAAGTTAGCTTTCATCCTTAAATCATTGCACGATGAGTGAAATCCAATGTGTGTAAGCTTTCATAGTGTATTTTTCCATCTAGCACAACCACATTGTTATCAATCACAATGCACCATGATGGAAATCTAACTAGAGTTGGTTTCCATTCTTAAAACATTGCACGGTGAGTAAAGCTAATGTATGTTAGTCTTCATAACGTAGTTTTCCATCTAACACACCCACATTGTCATCAAATACATTACACCATGATGAAAATCTAGCTGGAGTTAGCTTTCCTTCTAACAACATGGCACTATAAGGGAAAGCTTATGTGTGTTAGCTCATTACACCATGATGGAAATCCAGCTGGAGTTAGCTTTAATTTTAACAACATGGCACGATGAGTGAAAACTAATGTGTGTTAGTTTTCATAAGGTAGTTTTCCATGTAACACAACCACATTGTCATCAATCACATTAGGTTGTGTTGGAAATCTAGCTGAAGTTAGCTTTCATCCTTAAATCATTGCATGGTGAGTGAAATCTAAAGTGTGTAAGCTTTCATAGTGTATTTTTTCATATAGCACAACCACATTGTCATCAATCACAATGCGCCATGATGGAAATCTAGCTGGAGTTAGCTTTCGTTCTTAAAACATTGCACGGTAAGTAGAAGCTAATGTGTGTTAGTTCTCATAAAGTAGTTTTCCATCTAACACTGTCACATTGTCATCAAATACATTACACCATGATGAAAATCTAATTGGAGTTAGCTTTTCTTCTAGCATGGCACTATGAGTGAAAGCTTATGTGTTATCTCATTAAACCATTATGAAAATCTAGCTGGAGTTAGCTTTCTTTTTAACAACATGGCATGATGAGTGAACTTATTATTACCAAGTGGTTTTGTCATTATGTCAATATTTGCTCTGTTGTAGGACAATAATAAAGGCAAATGTCTTGATTGTCAACCAACTATCTGATGTAATTGTGATGAACTTCAATATGCTTAGTTATGGCATGATAGACTGAATTTTTTGCCATTTTGAGAGCACCCTGATTGTCGTAGAAAACTGAGGTTATCACTACTTGGTCAAGTTGAAGATTGACCAATATTATTCGTAACCACATTGCCTCATAACCTGTACTGAAGTCTGCCTTGTATTTTTTGTCAATGGAGGATAAGGCAACTGTAGGTTGTAGATTACTTTGCGATGAAATTACCTTCCTAAACCAAGAGTGAACACATAGCCTATTTCTAAATTCCTTGTATCAACTGATCCAGCCTAATTGAAATCAATATGCTTTGCTAGCATGGAGTTAATAGATCTTTCATATAGAATGCCAAAGTCAAGTGTCCCTTTGAATATTGACGGACTCATTTTGCAACTTGCCAATGTAACTCTTCGGGATTAGAAATGAATTGAGAAAGAGACAATTCACTAAAAAACATAGATCTGATTGGGTGGTAGTAGGATAAATCAATCTACCAACCAATTTCCAATACAATGACTCGTTGACTAGTGGTGAGTCCATGTAAGTTGAGAGTTTTATGCCAACTTCCATAGGTGTAGATGTAGGATTACATTTAGTCATTTTGAATTGTTTGAAGAGTGCTTTGGCATACTTGACTTGTGATAAAAAGATAGCATGCTTAGATTGCAAAAATTCTACACCTAAACAATAATGAAGTAGGCTTTAATCAATAATTTCAAAAATAGATCAAATATCAAATTTCACCTATTGAATCTTGTTGGCACTGCTTTTGGTGATGGGAATACCATAAACATAGATAAAATAAGATCAATATATCATTGTCACTATTTTTGACGTATTGAAGTGGGTTCATAATAGGTATTTCTAACTCTAGAATCTCTAAGGTATTGATCAAGTTTGAAATACCAGGCTTGAGGAGCCTGCTTGAGTCCATACAAGGACTTTACCAACCAACAAACTAGATGTTTCTTTCCAAAAAAATGAAACCCTTGCGGTTACATCAAGGCACTTTTAACATCCATATGTATATCTTCCATCCAGAATGAGTAGAAATGGAGATAACTAGTCAAAAAGTTACCATTTTTGTTGTGGGCGCAAAGGTTTCTTCACAATACACCCCTTCATCTTATGCATATCCTTTGGTGACAAGATAAGCTTTGTATTTGTCTAAAGAACCATATATTTTATATTTGACTTTAAAAATCCATTTACAACCAAGTGTTTTCTTCCCTAGAGGCAATGTTGACAGCACCCAAGTATTGCTTTTCATCTATGCATAATATTTCACTTTCATGGCAGCCTCTGATTCAAGTTTTCCTTTGGATTCTTCAAATGTGATAGGTTCAAATACCTGACACAAAAACAACAGAATTTAGAGAAAAAATTATCTGCTCACTTCCTTGCATAATTTGTTTCCTCAATCATGTAGTCTTTCCTTCTAGTGCCTTTGGAAACTCATCTTCTCAATATCCTTCCATCATTGTATAATACCACTTCCATTTCATTTGTTGGCCCTATTGGTCTTGCTATGAAGATCAAGAATCCCTCTCTGTTGTGAAGATTGAGAATCCCCCTCTTCTTCACCAAACCCCTCCTTGGAACTTGACTCCTATGATGTTTCCGGCTCTGAGTCCTATTTGTATTCAACACCAGAACTTGTTCTTGAATGAAAAACAATTTCCCATACAATACTTAGTACTATCCATAGATTTACCATGATCACAGAAGAATGATATTTTCTCATCTACAACATCTCTATTAATCACAATTTTGTTCGTAGAAACATCCAGTTATTCATTAGGAACGTTTTTCCTTCGGAATATTTGCAAAAGAAATACAACTGAAAATATGAAAATCTCTTACAAAAGGTTTTCTACCTAACCATGAATCCTCAGGAGTGATATCCTACAAATATTTACAAGGAGTTTTGTTAAGGATGTAAACCACAACATTCACTAGTTTTTCCCAGTATGGCTATGGTACATTCTGGTTGTGCACCATGCACTTTCCCATCTCCACAACTATCTTATTCCTCCTTTCCATGACTCCATTTTGTTGTGGATTATATGGATTGGTATACAGCCTATGTATACCTTCCCTTTTGCAAGATTCTTTGAACTAAGTTGAAACAAACTCACCTCCATTATCATATCCTAAAGCTTTCAATTGCTTACTTGTTTGTTTCTCTACCAATTCTTTTCATGTTACAAAATTTGAACAACAACTTGACTTATTATTCATAAAACAAACCCTAATTTTCCTTGAATAGTCATCAACCAGTAATAGGAAATACTTATCTCCATATATTGTAAGTGTTTTCATTGGACCATGCAAATCAACATGTACTAGGTCCAAAACTCATTTGGCTTGCCATGTTTTATTGTCAGGATCAAATGAAAGCCAATGTTGTTTTCATAATTGACAGCCTGCACATATCTCTAACAAGCCTGCACATACCTCTAACAATCCTGAATGGATGGAAGACCATCCACCATATTAGTCTTATTAAGTACAAATAAATATTGATAACTTAGGTGTCTATACCTTTCATACCATAGTACATTTGTATTCTCTGCCATAGCTAGTGCATGTGCCTTTGTTGTTTTTAGAATCAACCAGTCTATACAACCCTTTTTCACCAATACAAACTATAGTCACCTTGTTATCATGAGAGTAGTGACCATATATTTGCTTCCTTGAAAATTTACAAAAATATTAGGGTTCCTAGTTATCTCACTAATAGATGAGATTTTTGCTCATGTTAGGAACATATCAAACGTTTTTGAAAGTATAACTTAAATTATTTTTCAGTATGACATGAACAACCTCACATCCTCTAACATAGTGAGTCCATCCATCACCCAAAGCAATAGATTCACTATTACTCTTATCTTTAATGAAATTTACATACCATTTTTTGTGACACTTGTAGTGGTGAGATGCACCTGAGTCAAATACCAGGCTATAGACTTAGTTGATTGATTATGTAATTCCACAAATGCAAAATCACCCACTGCTTCTTCTTCACCTCTTTCGGCAACATTTGCATGCCTTGATTTCATTTCACCACGTGCCAAGTCATATTGTTTTTTGGCAATATCTCTTGAAGTGTCTAGGCTTATTGCAGTAATAACATTTGAATTTGTTCTCTTTGATACATTGCTAGCATTTTTTTTTTGTCTTTGCCTTTGAACTCTGCACTTAATGCACTCATTATAGTGGATGGACTTGATGCTTCTATCTGATCTAGCTTCCTTTCCTTTTGTACAAAAAGTGTTAATAACTTCTCAAATGTAAGTTGTTGGTTCTCCCCAAGTAGATGTAAGGACTCAGCAAATGAATCAAAAGAAGGCGAAAAACTTCGCATCAACAAAGCAACCATATCCTCATCATCCACCGGCTTCTTAATAGCAAAAAATTGATCATTAAGATCCTTCAAGTGCAATAAATATTTAGAGACTGGTCCTCCTTCCTGTAACTTGGTGGAAACGTTAAAACAAAATATTTTTAAAATACAATGACCACCCAACTTATGATGCTTAATACTTATTTTGGAGATTTGTCCACAATATAGGCGCTATAATGGAATTTCTTACTTCTGGAACTAATGTGTCTGCCACTGATAGTTTGAGAAGCATAAGTGCCTCTTTATCTCTTTTATCGTAGTTTTTGGGATAACTTGTTGGTATGTATTCTTTACCTAAGATCATAGTGGAAAAAATCGCAATCTTTTCTGGCTGTCAGTTTTTCGGCCCGAAAAAATCCTGATTTTTCAAAAAATCGGACATTGGGAAAATTGGAAAAAAAATCAGGAAAATCGGGAAAAAATCGTAAAATCGAGGAAAAAACAGCAAAAAATTGAGAAAATCGGGGAAAAATCGGGAAAGATCAGGGAAAAACGGGAAAATTTGGCAAATAGGGGAAAATCGGTAAGCTAATTTTGACCCTATTGAAGTACAAAATTTGCATTTATTAATACTTGTCGCGGTTTGACAATTTTTTCGTCGATGTTGCCAAGAAGATGTTTTCTAGACCCTCGCTGATTTTTTGCTGATGCCAATTTTTTCCACTATGCCTAAGATGGTTTGTTCAAGATCTCTAAATTCAATAATGGTTAGTATCTTATGACTCCATAAACTGTAATTCTTTCCAATCAATTTTTCACACTTCAGAAAGAGTAAATGATGCTAACTAGCCATTACTAACACAAATCGAAGAGTGAAGACTACAATTTAGCATAGGCTTAGTACCATTGAGAGTACTCCATCTAATTAGTTTATTAAACCTCCTTCATGTCGATAGTATCTTTGAATTTCCACGCAGTGGCTAGGAAATACTTCCACTCTCCAATTCCCAGCATGTCATCATTCCTTCACACAATAGTTTCATGGTCAATACCAAGGTGGTGGCTTATCCTCGATGAGCTTACTTTTATCATGCATATACACCACAATATCATAGTTGTTGGCCCAACGAAAACTCCTCAATTTAGAAGCATATCAGGTCACAACAAGTCTAAATGTCTACTTTCCTATATCAATATTACAGTAAGCAGATTTTGTAAAGTTCAAAGTCTACCATGAATAGTAGAAATTCCAGAAAATTCAGAACATGGTCAAGATTTACCCATGCTTTCATAGCTTTTAATATGCACCATGAGAGTCATACACCAGCTGCATACATGCAATAATATTTAACCACGATTCCAGTGACTACAGGTGCCATGATCTCTTGGAAGATCATGTAAATTGCATCACAGAGATGTAATCACATATAGAGACCATAAAAAAGGAGATAAAATTAATTTGATCTAAGAATGACTTTGGCAGGGTAGGCAAGTCTTGTTATAGTACTAAGGGGATTTTGAGAAAACAAATCTCACCGTAGCTTGGCTTCTCGAATTTATTTCTACATTGTCATTGTAGATAGACATAAAAGAAAGAAAGCCAAGAAATAGTATAGGTTCAACATCAAATTTTGTAAAAGGTACAAGGTTATGAGGGCAAGGTGGCGTTGTGAAAGGAAGGAAAACCAGATGGCATTGAATCTGCTAGGTGGTATTGTACAACAAGTTTAATATTTCTATAATTGAATGTTGTTTTTGGGACAAATGATAATAAGCTAGGAAACATTAACGCCCTCTAGAAAGTCTATGTTGATTTGTGACATGTACCTACGATTTTGAAGTTAGTGTTTTTTTGTTAGAGATGATCCTCTAGGAATAGAATGATTTTCAAAACATAAGTATTTACTGAAACTTGATTAGCAAGTGATTGTGTGTGCGACAGAAGTTGTTTTTGCTCTGAGGAATTCCAGAATAGTCAAATTTAGAGTGTGTTGTTGTTATCTAAATTGTTACAGAAGTAAGGTTGTCAATCACCAAGTCTTAGCAATAAGTAGTAAAATCAGATCCCCTTAAGCCCAAGATGACAATGGAAAACAATGCTCAAGAGATTTAGCACAATGAGCTGTTCAAACAAATAAATCATGCAAATGACAGCCTCGACCATGGAAAACCAACAGATAACCAACAATTCTACCTACTATGCATTAACAACTCATAGTATTGACTCTGAGCCATGCAAACGGTCGAGGGCTTAAATAGCAACATCAAACCGTGCAAACAGACTCGCCAAATAACAACTTGTCCTCATACATTAGTGACCAAACAAGTGAAAGAAATAATAACAAAACAGTGATAGAGCTCAAATGTAACAAAGGGCAAGAAAAACACAAGTCAGAGCCACTCAACCAAACAACAATTCCTACCCATCAACCAAAAACAATGCACTAAAAAGGAAACATAAAGGAAGGTATGAGTCTACCTTTATCCAAACATAGATGAACACACAATTTGGATGTAGTTCCAAAATTTTCAATAGCCAACAGTCAGTCAACAAAAACACTTACAACCCAGGATAACAGTCATGGCCAAGAATGAACTTAACTGAATGTGCAAAGGGTCAAGCTTGCAACTCCTCAAAACAAAAATGCAAGAAGATGCTACAAGGGAGAGAGAAGGCTAGATTATGAAAAGCACTTATCAAAAATCAACCATCAGATCTCTCACCAATGGACCTGATCAAACATAGTACAACCACTGGCCCCATGCAACGTTAAATGCTATTCACTAGGGCCATTACAGAGGTGGACAAGTGGTAATCCCAAACACCAATATCCAAACACCCAAATCCCAAGGATGGCTTGGCAGGGTTAATCATGTCCAAGATCAAACTTCCAAAACCTAGTTTCTCAAAACCAGTCATTCCAATTATTTTTATAACTTCCATGGGGTTAACACTAGTTAGGAACTTACAAGAGCACACATAAGACAAGATATCAGCTAGCTACTGCATATTTAAATGAGATGAGTGTCAATTTGACATTATTCACTATATATCTAAATCATACTTGTCATCCTAAAGTATTTAATTGTAGAGCTATGAACTGATTTTAAAGATTAGAGCAAGAATATCTTGCATATATAGGTGAACACAACAAACTGTATATAGATAGCAATGTTATTCATTCCTCAATCATTGTTAGGTAAGCTACTCCATAAAACCAACTTATTGTTACAAAAATTGCAGAAAATAGTCAACAATGCAGGGACTAGGGAAAATAGATGGAAATTTTACAGAAATAGAAATTTGTATAGCACATGAAGAAAAAAAAAGTAGATATAGGCACCTGCAGTAGTGCTCCAACATCCAGCTTCTCCTTTAAACCATTGAGAATATCAGTTAGTTGTGACCGAAATCACCATACAGTATAAAAATATGTTGTGTGAAATTAGTTACAATTCAAAAATGAAGAATAATATTGCATTTTAAGAAGAAACATGAGCAAAATATGACATGTTATACTTTAGTGCAAATTTTTACATTCATTTACAGTATGTCAATAATTTATATTGGATGTTGCAGGTTATGGTAACAATGACCTTATAGCTAGTTGTTACTAGGCAAACTAGCAGGGTATCCTAGTAAGGATGTATGAAGGATGTGACCCAAATTCCAATGTCACCTCGGTCACAATCCCTGTGACTTCTTTGGAGTGTAGTGACCTCCAAGGGGAAAGCCCTTCTGCAAGACACTTGGACAAGAGACTATGTCTTCTATGCAAAAATATTAGTTACCAAATCAGAGACTAGTTCCTTTATGAAGTTAAAAGAGGAATGAAGAAGACATACTATATAAAAATATGAATCTTGTAAATGCAAATCAGCATATCAATTTCATTCACTAATACTTTCATTCATGATAAGAAATTGACCAATTCCAACTTTAGATCATACCTATATCATTCAACAAATGTATGGTCTCATTCATTTAAGTGTAAGCACAAGTATAGTAGTAGAAAAATATAGGACAAGAAAGTGTATTAGCACAATAATACAATGTATTTGAAATATCCAAACTTGAGGTACTTATCTTCTAGAAAGCAGATCACTCATTCATGCCTGTCAGGAATTCAATGTGGCATTAAATACTTGCAAAAATCAGTCCATCTATGACAATGCGTATAGCAGTGTTCCATTAGCAAGCATTTCATCATTCATTCACACGAAATGGGCAGCACATATCTGTCTCTGAAGTCTGAAAATAGTATTTAAAGTATGTTAATAAAATGAGTACTTTGGCATGTGCAATCAGTATTAATTTTAGACCTTTGTAACTAGTTGCTTGACTAACCTTTCATGTTTTGTTTTGGGATGCTTTGCTACAAGTATCATAGGCTGTCAAGAGAATGGGAGGTCTGCAATATTGCATAATTCAATATATAGTGGAAGGACAGCCCAAGGGATGCTACAACCTGTAAAGGGATGCCATATGAGAGCCTGGTCCTGAAACAAGCCCTGAAGGAGAGGGCCAGGGAAGAAAGAAAGGGTCAAATAAAATCTTCACAATGCCCAAAAAAGAGTTATATTTTTGAAAAATTCTGCTCTACCTGTCATGTAGACTTCATTTACTACTCTCTCCCTGAGATCTTGTTGGTCTTGCTGCTAGTTGATCTTCTCAAGATATTTAATTTGTTTCTTCATTGGTCATACTTTCCAACTTATTGTGGGGTAATAGAGAAAAAGGCTCATCCTATATTTTCTGCTATGTGTTGGTTCTCAGGCATTGTGATGCCTTCAGGTGTGCACTGTGTAGTCATCCCATTTTGAGTTCTAATTTCTGGATTCAATGTAGAGTCCATAGTTATGTTGCCAATACTTCTCTATACAAAATACTACAATTCCCCCACTTGCAATACAAGGAAGAAATGTGAGGAAGAGAAATGGGTGTACTCCCATACATCAAGAGATAAAGAAGGCTCAACAGTCTATTTGGACAACCTAAAGCTTGTGGAATTTGTTTCAGAAAACCATCTTTGGGATCCAACAACATGGTCAGTTGTTTCCCTTGAGCCTTGGACTAACTGACGGGTAGGGAGGAATCATATTGCAAAAATAATTGACAGATTTCTGCATATTCCCAGTGGTTGTCAGATAACTTTATTCTTGAATCTCATCTTTTTTTCCTTGGTAAAAAAAAACTTTATTCTTGAATCTAAATTTCGTTTAAGTTTAGGGTCTAATCAATGGCCAATTTAGTTTTAAAATTTGAGTAGATTCAGCACCCAATTTTTTTCTTTTCAAATTACTTATGGATGTATCATCCTGACTTGATAGACAAGATAGAAGAATAATGGATTGGACCTCCTCCAAGTCGAAGGAACAAAAATGTTTGTAATGGCCCATGCCCCAAATGGGATGGAGTTGTAATCAAATATTCATAATTAGGGGTTGTTGTAGGACCCTCTTAGGACAACCCAATAGAAATAAACACCTTTTACTCTCAGATGGGATACTTTGTGAGGATCAGGAGGAAATTAGAAGGAAAGCGGAATTCCATTTGAAGGCCTGCTTTTGGAAGAAGCAATTGATTAGTAAGAAAATGAATATGCACCAAGATTACCTCAATATCACCACAGTCTACAGCATAAATGCATATTCTTCAAAGGTTTTCTGTTTTTATCCCATCTTGCCAATGCATATTTATTGCAATTTAGATATTCAGGTAACCCCACTACATGGAGGATTTTGACCTAGAAATACACCTAACTTGTGACTTTTGTACAAAAATAAAATATTTCTCTATCACACTGTACCAGACCAATATTTAGCTGAATTAATTTTTATATCTTTAGGAAAATCTATTGCGGCAGGTTAAAGGATGGCAATACTCAACCTCTTACAGGTCTATATCCATTTTGTTCCAAGTGTCAGGGCACCATAGAGAAGAACTTGATAAAGATAATATTAAACTGTAAGCCAAAATGGGATTTGTGTATATTCATTGGCTGATCTGTTTATGTTCTTTTGGGTCTATGATTGGCTCAATCAATTAAGAAAATAAATGTTAATTCTTCATCAAGTACCTAGGAATCTATCTGCATATTCATGTGCATTTGATGGATTTCCTTTACTTTTACCCAATAAGTAACTTTATATAAATTGTTATGCATGTTGAATGACCACTAACTTCATGTCAAAACCCAAACAATAGCTGTACAGTAAAATGGATTGGAAGAAACAAATGTTCATTGCAGCAACATGGCCATGGTTATGCTTGATACCCTTTGTTTCCAAGCTAGCATCCACTTCTTGTTAAACATTTTGATATTCTTGAGCATTATAGACTTTAATGGATAATGATTGCTAAGCCTTTAATGGCTGATGATTGCTGAGTGTTGTAAAAGATATATTATTTTTGGCAGTAAAGCCCTGACAGGGGGTCGACAGCATAAGTCCTAGGATACATAGCTTATGTGCAATTTGATGGTTATGATAATAATCAAAGGGAGAGTTTCTTTGAGCTAAATAGTTTGTAATTATTGCCTTGGAAGCTTATATTGTTATATGTTTTGTAATAAGAAATGTATCAAATTTAGACATGAACAAGTTAAGAATGTGGCTGAACATGATGTGCAACTATAAAAATTTCATTGTTTGATGAAAAAGGCACTTGTAGGTAGGTTCATGGGTAAATTTTTCAATAGAAAAATCCTAAAGAAGTGGTTTTTGGAACACTAGAAACCTATATATGATATATTTCAGTATATAGTATAAACCTTTGATGGAGATTCAATTCCCCCTCCACCCCCCCTCAAAGGAACCACTAAAGGTGTTTCACCCGCCATCCTCCCTTCACCCACCAAAAGTGTTTAAGGAGCTATGGGTGAAGTGGAATTTTTTCCATCCCTTGTTGTCCTCGTTATTTATTTTTTCATGATCACTCTATCATTTTCTACTTTGATTTGGATTTATTTGGTACATAGGGGAATGGTTGGAACATAAAAAATCCTATGATATTTTTAATAGAATCCCATTACAGTCTAACCGGAGCTCTATCCAACAACATTACTTTGTGAATAGGATTTAGTGTCAATGATGACAACGAGGGTGATGAAATAGGACAAGATACACTAAGTAGGCCTGGTATGTATACATTTTCTCTTTGGCAAAGAAAACTACTTGTGGATAGAATTAGCAATGGAATCTATATATTTGAATAGTACATTAGGGTCTTTATCCTTTGGATGGAACCCATCCATCATTCCCATCATACAAGAATCAATAACTTTGTCACTATCTCCTCCTAAAATAATAGACACCATGGAAATGATCTCTCTATACCAATAAAGGAACCGACGGACTTCAGAAGGAGGAATATAAATATTCCTGATTTCCTTTCATTTTTCAAGGAAATGACTTATCAGGCCTTTATTAGAACCAAGATTTATGTTATCAAATTTTTTATCTTGTATTCTTACATTTATGGCCACAACACCCTATGGAAAGCATAACATTTGTTTAATGGAGTTTGGAGCGACATAAAAAGGACTCAAGACTATCAACAGTGAGGATTGATCTCCTTGTTGGATCATAACAATTTGCACAGAGCGCTACTAAATAAACAAAATTATAGACCAAGGTAATGACTACTTTTTCCAATCCCCATGCCAAGGTCTTGACACAATTTATTCCATCTCTAAACCTACCCTAGGAAAGATACTTGTGAGTTACAGTGTCTTAGTGCACTGAATACATCTCTGCATTAGAAATGGGCAAAAGAAAATTGTAATGTTGGAAAGGAATCTGTTGTGCTTCGGATTAGGAGTATGAACATAACTGAATATGGAGAAACACAGGTCTTTTGACTCTAAGATAACTACACAAGGCTTGAAGATAACTACACATGATAATAGGTCTTCTGGCTTACAATCGAGACATTATCGTGATACATCAGATATAACCGTGTAAATGTTATTTAATGACATGTATATCTGATATGGTAGCTTCATATTTATGGATAACTATGGGATATACAACAACTTATAGGAGGGAATAACATAATAGTGGAAAAGATAAAATGATTGGGGTAGATACCTTTCTATAGAATTCCATAGAATTAAGCCAACACATCCTCATTATGTCCATATCTTAAAGAAGCTACAATCAAGGCAGGCCATGACACCCCATCTTGATTGTGCATTTCGTCAAACATTTGGTGAACACTAGCACAACATCCTACCACAACATACACGGTGACAAATTTAGTTTTTTAGACATTATTCAAAACCCAAATCCTGAAATAATTATATGCAGAAGCCATATTTAATTTTAAACTTGATTTAGAATATTGTTTAAGCATTCCTTTGGTGTACGATCTATACAAAGCTTACCTGATTGGTCGACATTGATATGGACTTGAGTTTGTCAGTCCTCTATTTTTAATTATTCCTTTTCCATCATGGGTTTGCAATCCTCTATCATTGTGGGTACCAGTTCAATCACTATGTGCATGCTATGGCATGGAATGCTCTATGTCACCATGTGTGCTAACTCTAAATCCAACGTGGGGTATTCGTAGCTACACCACATAGGTCTAGGAGGGAGGTAGAAGGGCAATCATGGAAAAAATTGGGAAGCAGAGATCAGGGTAGTTGATCCTGCCCAATGGTTTATTATCTAGTGATTTCATTCAATGTTGATTTTTGTTTTGTGATTTTTTTGAATGTTTTTTTTTTTGTTTATGATTATTTTTTATATTTGTTTCTTAAGTGATTTTAATATTTGATTATTGATATGGGTTTTTATATTTGTTTATTTATTGATTTTTTTATATGCTTTTTGCACGTTTTTATTTTCTATTGATGTTTATTTATTGATATGCTTTTGTGATTTTTTTCAATGCTTTTTTTTGTTTGTATTATTTTTTATTTCTGTTTGCTAAATGATTTTAATATTTGATTATTGATATTTGTTTTATATTTGTTTATTTATTAATATGTTTATTTATATGCTTTTTAATGATGATCTTAACTTATGGTGGGGATGAAGATGAAGATGGTAAGGATGAGGAAGTTGACCATGATAATGATAATGGTGTGTATGATGATAATGAGGATGAGGTGGTGATTTTCCATGAGGTAATAATGTGTAATTTCACATCAAGGCATTATGATTGTTGTATAAATTCGATCAATGCATAAGGTCTTAATTTTTATAGGACGGTATCCAATTAACATTGATGTGGCCTCGTGCAAAGAGGTTTGACAAACAATTTCTCTAATCAGGATCTTGTTTGGAACTCATTCAAATAAGATGTGCGGGGACATATAAATGCCATACAGCCTAATATAGATAACAATGTGTTTTACATACCATGTGTCTATCAATTCTAATACTTCAATGAAGGCTACATTGAAATGGGGGCAAGCGACATGATGTAACTTATAGTGCATTTTTATGCTACACTTGTACCCAATGCACCTTCAGATGTGCCCTAGGGAGAGGGAGGCCATTTTTTTACTAGGAGGGGTGTTATTCACTAGTGGTGGTCGTGGTCGGTCCCTTTGGTCCTTCGATTAATGACATTGTTGATTTCCCTTTGTTGGGGTTTTTAGCCTTAGGGTTGGTATATGGGGCTCCTAAGCGTGTATATGGGGCTCCTAAGGGTTGGTCACTGGGTCACATAACCCCACACCTTGCTTCCTTCCACCAGTGGCCATTGTTTTAGCTATGATACCTTAGTCTCCCTTCTTGGCCACCTCAAACACCCTCTTGGTGCTTCACCTGACTGGCACACTCTCTTCTTGGCCTCTTTCCTTAGATCATGTCATCCTTCCACCCAAGTCATACTGCTACTTTGAGGGGGGCATTGAGGGGTTTACAATATTTTTAGGGTTAGATGGGGCATGACACCTCCCTCCAGCTCACTCTAGTATTTTGTTCAGAGTGATTTGCTTATTTTAGCAATTTTAGGAACATGGGGAAAAACACCCCAGGTAGCCTACTTTAAGCCTAATCTAGACCATTTTTTAATTATTGTATATTATTTTTGTTATAATTTTAAGTTGACATTTTCTAATTTCAAATTGACATTTTAAAGGCACGTCAGCCTGGATATTTTTGTAAATGGAGTGTGAGAGACTATAAATAACATTTCCTCACTTCATTTGAACATACTAAAATTGGGATAAAACAATATGCACTTATTTTACCCTATTAGGGATCTTTATAAGTGATGTTCCCCTCTTGAGAAAGATGATTTTCTAGGTTTGATGGCAATTTCTTGAAGTTTCTTTAGTTCTGTGCTCTTTCTAAAGGTGATGCTATGATTTGTTGGTTAAAAATTTGTACAAGGAGGTATATCTAGGGTTTTTCTTGATCTCTATTTGTTAAATGTTGTTGAATGATGTATATTTATGGATTGAATGGTAGCCTTTAGAGCTACATTTTATCTTGGCTAGGTCATTTTTCAACCTTTAGTCACCTTGGTTAGTAGAATTATGTCCCTTGTAGGAGTCCCTCTAGGATTAGATCCTTGGGCCTTTAGGTTTTCTAGTCAAACCTAAGATAGGATTCTCAAAAGGAAGGTTGGTCACCTCCTTAGACGCCCTAGGGTTAGGGTATTTGTCTAAAACCATTGTCCCAAAACCTTCTTTCTCTTTAAAACCTAAAATCTAGGGTAGGTTAGGTTTGCATGTGGATGTTAGTTTAGGGTAAGTTAGGTTGCACTTTCAGTGCTAAGACCTAAAACAATCCTCTTATTCCTCCACCTTACCCTTGGTTTGACTTGTTTTATTCTCTTGATATTGGACATGTGCTACTTGATATCACTTTAGCCCAATTAAAGGTTGTTCCACTTTTCAAAATTGTGCATGATTAACACTTGACTAAACCACATGTTATTTACACTAACAACTCCATATCACCAATTGATCAACACAACCACATACTACATGCCTATGTAGTATCATAACACTCATTCTTTTTCCTCTTGATAACTTTGAAAGAGATCTAACAAGATTTGACCAAGTAATCTATATTGTTCTCCTCCTTTTGTTTATGCATGTGACAACCATATGATCAAATATTGCAATGATATCCCCCTCTTGGGATTTGATACAGTTCTTGTCTAGATCAACTTGGTTGATGAGTGTTTTGATGACATTACCACACATAAAGAGAGATTCATGTGCTAAAACTATGTTGAGATTTGAATGCTTAGCATTGTAGTTTACCCAAGCTCAAGTTTTAATTGTTGAGAGGGATACACCTCCATCATCTTAGGGTAGTGCAATCTCTTGGTAGTACTTGAATAGTTCATAATAAGAAGACTTAAATGAAATTGAAAAAAAAATGCACATCCAAGTAGAACATGTACAAATTGGTGATCGATGCCTTCTTCTTCTTAATCCCCCCCCAATAACTTTTAAAAACAAGCTTTCAATAATAATCTAGGACAAAGTAATAAGCATCCAAATGGGAAGTGAGGATGAGAGATATACTTGTTAGGCATTCATATATTTTAAATGAAAAGTAATAATTAATCAAACTCTCTTTTTTAAATAGTGTAGAAATTCTAAGGCCTTGATGGCATAAGGAATTTCATAAACTGGCTAAGGATCTAAGCACACAATTAACCTTACAGAGAATTGTAGAGAATTAGCATAATGAGAGAAGAAGAATAATTAATGAACACACATTAATGAATGATCAATAAATGATAATTGATATTATTACATAGGTAATACATCCTTATAAAGGAAAAGGGAGTTGCATGAAGACAACTCAAGCTAGCTCATAAAAGCAGGCTTACTAATTATGATAAACCCCTTAAAGCACTTTCCAATATACAAAGCACCTCACGAGTTGGCAAAAGCATGAGTGAGTTGCTAAGGAGATGGAAATAATATGCTAATGGAGAAAAACTAATGGAAGATGGGTTGGAAACAAAAGCACCCAGTTTCCTAGTTGACTAGCTTTTATCTTATCCATAGAAAAGCAGGATAAAGCAGAAAAAGCAGAAAAAACAGAAAAAGCAGAAAAAGCAGAATCTGCTATATGGTCCTGCATACTAATTCTAGAGGAACCCAGAATTAGAAATAAATCATTCCTAGGATATAGATGGCATACATTGACTTTAAGTGGATGCCAACTAATTAAGCTAGTGGGTGAATAATTAATCATTATTGATTAATTATTTATCCTAAGTGTATGAGTGGGTTTATTATATCCCAACACCCCCCTATAAGCCTGACTTTATGATGATATGCATATAGGGCCCAGCAATAAAGCTATGGTCACCCTTTTACAATTTATATTGTCCAAATAAATGAGGAAAGAGGCAAAACCTCAAGGGGAAAATCCTCCCTCAAGAAAGGACATGAAAAGCAATACCAAAAATGTTGAACTGCTGGTGTTGCTGCTGCTCCAAACTAAATGCTGATGTCTGGAGGAATATTCTTCTTGGGAAGAAGATAAATCTGCTCACCTGGATCAAAGACAGTTGTAGGATGGAACCTGGGACCATGTAGAACAACTGAAATCCAATGATGTGAAGGCAATACTGAAGGATCTTGAGACTTGTAATCAGCTCCAAGATGATGATATGA
>LPNX010117946.1:45336-59579 GCA_001517045.1 Pseudotsuga menziesii
AATAATATTCTAATGGAGAAAAACTAATGAAAGATGGGTTGGAAACAAAAGCACCCAGTTTCCTAGTTGACTAGCTTTTATCTTATCCATAGAAAAGCAGGATAAAGCAGAAAAAGCAGAAAAAGCAGAATCTGCTATATGGTCCTGCATACTAATTCTAGAGGAACCCAGAATTAGAAATAAATCATTCCTAGGATATAGATGGCATGCATTGACTTTAAGTGGATGCCAACTAATTAAGCTAGTGGGTGAATAATTAATCATTATTGATTAATTATTTATCCTAAGTGTATGAGTGGGTTTATTATATCCCAACAAATAGATCTTTCAAGCAAGTAATTTTTTTATGATTAGATTCTTAAGAAAATAATGACCAAGATTCAGGGAGATAATACAACAATCTATCATTCTTTTATATCAAGAATGGTTCATCAAACAATATCTTGGTATACAAAATGAGTTGTCAAAGTTATAAGTGGAGCTAGTAGCTATGGAAACACAAGTTGCTTCTCTTGACTTAACAATGAAGCCACTCATAGTAGTAGAAGACCTAATAATGCCTGAAAAATCTAAATCCATGGACATGCACACAACCAATGTTGTAAATACATAACATAGTATTATCCTAGGGAAGTGAACAAGCATGTAGATGATTGAGCAAGGGGGAGAAAACAATGGATAAAGTGATAAATCCAACAGCTGGTTCTACACCATGGTACATACAACAATATTTTATCCCTTTTATCCGAGGATGGAAAGGGAGAAAAATCCAAGCTTGAGACATTTCTCTTTCACATAGAGGCACATGTATTGAATAGAACCTCATATAAGACAAGACAAATTTAGGAATACAATATGTACATCTTCTTCAATTAAAAAATATTGTAGGAAAAGTACCCTCCTTATAGTAGTTGCAAAATCAAATAAAAATTAGCTTTCAAGAAGATGACCAAATTTAGGATATAAGTTATGTGTCTAGAGATAGGAACAAAGGAGAAATAAAGATAAAAGCTACACATGAAGGATAATATCAAGTAGCACATGTCTACTATCAAGAGAATAAAACAAGTCAATCCAAGGGTAAGGAGGAGGAATAAGAGGATTGTTTTAGGTCTTAGAAATGAAAGTGCAGCCTAAACTAACCCTAAACTAACATGCACATGCATACCTAACCTACCCTAGATGCTAGGTTTTAAAGAGAAATAATTTTTTGGGACAACGGTTTTAGACATCTACCCTAACCCTAGGGAGTCTAAGGAGGTGACCAACCTTCCTTTTGAGAAGCCTATCTTAGGTTTGACAACAAAAACTAAAGGCCCAAGGTTCTAACCCTAGAAGGACTCCTACAAGGGACACACTTCTACTAACCAAGGTGACTAAAGGTTGAAAAATGACCTAGCCAAGACAAAATGTAGCTCTAATCGCTACCATTCAATCCATAAATATACATCATTCAACAACATTTAACAAATAGAGATCAATAAAAACCCTAGATACCTCCTTGTGCAAATATTTAACCAACAAATCATAGCATCACCTTTAGCAAGAGAATAGAACTAAATAAACTTCAAGAAATTTCCATCAAACCTAGAAAATCATCTTTCTCAAGAGGGGCGCATCACTTCCAAAGATCCCTAGTGGGGTAAAATAAGTGCATATTGTTTATCCCAATTTTAGTATGTTCAAATGAAGTGAGGAAATGTTATTTATAGTCTCTCACACTCCCTTTACAAAAGTATCTAGGCCGACATGCCTATAAAATGTCAATTTGAAATTATAAAATGTCAACTTAAAAGTATAACAAAAATAATATAAAATAATGAAAAAATGGCCTAGAGTAGGCTTAAAGTAGGCTACCCAAGCTATTTTTCCCCATGTGCCTAAAATTGCTAAAAATAAGAAAATCACTATGAACGAAGACTAGAATAAGCTAGAGGGAGAGTTTCATGCCCCATCTAACCCTGAAAATGTTGTAAATACCTCAACGCCCCCCCCTCAAAGTTGCAGTATGACCTGGGTGGAAGGATGATAGGATCTAAGGAAAGAGGCCAAGGAGAGAGTGTGTCAGTCAGCTGAAGCACCAAGAGGGTGTCTGAGATGGCCGAGAAGGGGGACTAAGGTATCATAGCTAAAACAATGGCCATCATTGAAAGGAAACAAGGTGTGGGGTTATGTGACCCAGTGACTATAAAATTGAGCACATACATCTGTCAACCAACACACAACTCACAAGATAGATCAGACAATTTTACTCAAAAATTGAAGAATCAAATAGTGCAAGCACCATGAAGAGGTACTACTCATCTCTATGGTGTAGCAAAGCAACATGCATGATGTTCTGTGCATAGGTATCCTAGGTCCTGACATGTATACTTCTCCATCTTCTCCCAAAATGATGATGGAAGGAAGGAGGAATGTAACCTTTGCCTCTTTTTGGATGAAGAGGTGTATGATTTACTCTATTATTCTAAGAAAAGTGTATTTGATCAGACCTTTCCATGTAACATCTCATAGGGATTTTGTTGCATCTCTCTAAAGGAGATGAGATTGCATGACATGGAAAAAGGTTCTTTGTCTTCTGTGTGTCAGATGGATCTCCAGTCATATTCCTAGCTTCCTGCTTGGGAGTAGGGATTGGATTTGGATCTAAATCACCCTGAATCTCAATCTAATAAACTGATACAACTAGTTATGCAATACTAGTGGAAACTGCAAAAGAATTAGATGGAATGTTTTTACCTCCCCTTTCAAGTTGTAGCTGAGAGTGCACTGGTTATGAAAATGGTAGGAGATGTGAGAACTCATATTCCTTGGAGGCATGCTTTGCAACACCATTTGCTATGATGTTCCCAGTAGAGATATCTATGATCTCCAATTAGTCAGGACCAAATATCACTCTCTTTGGTGGGCCAGTGTGAGTCATCTGCTATACAGATAACAAATTTGCAGCAAAGTAGGGAAAATAAATCACATATTTGAAATTTCCATGTCCAAGATTGATAGAGCCCTTCCCTTTGGATCGAATTTGACTATTATTCCCCATCTGAATACTAGGACCATCATAGTACTATAAACAAGATAATGGTTCTCTAGATCCAACCATATGATTGGAAGCTCTAGAATCAATGAGGAAGGCATGTGTTGTTGAATAGCTAGCCTTGAGTGCATAGCATCTCTCATCACGTTCTTCAGTTTCTTCTCTATGGTCATCCTTCCTTGTGCCAATAGGCATAGTGATGTTATGTTTCTCTAGAAGAACAATCATTACATCAATTGTTCTTCTCATACAAGAGCTTTCTGGATGAAAGCCCCTTCCATAGTAAGAACAAATGGTCTTTCCTTTTCCATTCTTCATGCTTCTCCTTGAACCCGATGGATTATTTGACTGCTCTTTCTCCACATGAGACTCATTCTTTTGCTTCCCCTTACCATTCATAGCTTTAGGTCCTCCAACAACCAATGCTTGATCTTTGGAATATCTAACGATCCCCATTTGGACTAGCTTGTCATGCTCATGGGTGAGAGATTCAATGAAGGCATTGAGATTTGGCATCTTCCAATTATGTGTTGTGAGCTTTCCAGAATGAAAGGTTGATACAAATACTAAGTAATATGCACCAAGTTTTGAGAGGATGGCAAGGATGAGTTGATCATCCTCCTTCTCAACTTTACACAGCTTCAACTGGAACACCAGGTACTTGAATTTGGTGAAGAAATCATTCAGAGTTTCAAAGTTTCCTAGATGAAGAGATTAGTTCATTCTCTAGCTAATAAATCCTCAGGTCATCTTTCTTATCAAACAAGGTAGAAAGTCTATCCAAAATATCCTTGGGAGTCTTCAATCCATTAATGTGAAAGAGAATATCTTTAGAGATTGAGAGGCACAGACATCCATATGCTTCATCAATCCTATTCTAGTATTTTTCTTTGTCAACATAATGAACAGTATCTGCGTCTATCTCAATTGTGAGTCTGAAGAGTATTTTGGAGGGAAGATACATCTCCATGTCCTCCTTCCACTAGTGGTAGTTTAAAGGAGTGAGAAGCTCCATTGGAGAGGCCATTGTGTTGTTGTAGCAAATGCAGTGAAGGAGACTGAGCTGCTGTAGTGAATGTAGTGAAGGAGATTGAAAAACCTATAAATCACACAATCAAATGGATAAATTAAGGTCAAAAACCTGCACTTTTGGAATTTTCTTCACACCCATCTTATTTAGTCAAGTAAGCTTGATCAACAATTCATTTGCTTAAGATTTATGTGGTAAATTCTCTGCTTCTAGTGTAGAGCTGGAAGGATCAATTTTGCTCAACAAAAACTTGATCTAGTAGGAGATATGTAGGAGCAGAAGTGACTTGTCCTACCAATTCTCTTAAAGGAAAGGACCAAAGGGCTCAACCACAGCCACCACTACTGAATAACACCCCTCCTAGTAAAAAAATTGCCTCTCTCTCCCTAGGGCGCATTTGAAGGTGCACTGGGTACAAGTGCAGCGTAATAATGCACTATAAGTTACATCATGTCGATTTCCCTCATTTCAATGTATCTCTCATTGAAGTATTAGAATTGATAGACACATGGTATGTAAAAGGCAATGTGATCTATATTAGGTTGTATGGAATTTATATGTCCCCTCACATCTTATTTGAATGAGTTCCAAACGAGATCCTGATCAGAGAAATTGTTTGTCAAACCTCTTTGCATGAGGCCACATTAATGTTAATTGGATACCATCCTAATAAAATTAGGACCTTATGCATTGATCAAATTTATACAACAATCACAATGCCTTGATGTGAAATTACACATTATTACCTCATGGAAAATAACAACCTCATCCTCATTGTCATCATACATACCATTATCATTGTCATAGTCAACTTCCTCATCCTTTCCATCTCCATCCCCACCATAAATTAACATCATCATCAAAAAGCATATAAACAAAATATTAATAAATAAACAAATATAAAACACATATCAATAATCAAATATTAAAATCATTTAAGAAAAAAATATAGAAAATAATACAAACAAAAAAAACCATTGAAAAAAATCACAAAATCATATCAATAAATAAACATCAATAAAAAAAACATAAAAAAGCATATAAAAAAATCAATAAATAAACAAATATAGAAACACATATCAATAATCAAATATTAAAATCACTTAAGAAACAAATATAAAAAATAATACAAACAAAAAAAAACCATTGAAAAGAATCACAAAACAAAAATCAACATTGAACGAAATCACTGGATAATAAACCACTGTGCATGATCGACTACCCTGATCTCTGCTTCACAACTTCCTTCCATGATTGCCCTTTTAACTCCCTCCTCGACTTATGTGGTGTAGCTATGAATACCCCACGTTGAATTAACAGTTAGCACAAATGGTGATAGAGAGCATTCCACTCCATAGCATGTAGATAGTGATGATTGAACTGGTACCCACAGTGATAGAGGGTTGCAAACCCACGATGACAAAGGGCTAATGCACAATAGAGAACTGACAAACTCAAGACCAAATCAACGTCAACAAATCAAGTAAGATTTGTAGTGATCACATGCTGAAGGAATGGTTAAACAATATTATGAATCAAGTTTAAAATTAAATATGGCTTCTACATATAATTCTTTGAGGATTTGGGTTTTGAATAATGTCTAAAACCCTAAATTTGTTATTGTGTATGCCGTGGTATGATGTTTGGCTAATGTTCACCAAATGTTTGAAAAAATGCACAATCAAGATGTGGTGGCATGGACTGCCATAATTGCAGCCTCTTCAAGATTTTGCATCAAGGTACATGGTTACATTCTTAGAATGGGATTTGATCTCCAGGATTTGTTTGGGTAACGTGCTCATGAATATATATGCAAATGTGGGATTTTAGAGGATGCATGCAAACTGTTTGATAGAATGACTGAAAGAGATGTGGTGTCATAAAGTGTGATTATTACAGTCTATTCATACAGTTAGCAGTGTGACAAGGCCTTGAATCTATTTCATCGAATGCAAGTAGAAAGTGCTCAGCCTAACCTGATTAGTGATTACAATTGATGTGATGAAATCAGGGTATGTCCTTAAAGCTATTGCTGACGAGGCTTTGAAATTATTTCTTCAAAAGCAACTGGCTGGCACAAAGACCTGGTATACTTCATTGATCTTGCTAAAATTCTCACCATCAATCTTGCCATCCAGGGGATGGGAGATAGATAGGCAGTGCATGTTTTTTCATGATAGTGTAGTTAGCATAGATGAGGGTGCAAATAATGACCAAAGCATGCCATCAATTGATAGTGGCTTTCATGATTTCATGGGATTTGGAAATTCGGTGATCTCAAATCTTCAGGAGTTTGAGAAAGTTGCTACAGATCTAGGTGATAGTATTGATTAGTATGATAGTATTGATCATACTAGGTGATAGTATTGATCCAGTATCTCCTTCAAACACTGGGTCGAAAAAAAGGAAAAGGGTAGAAAGTGTATAGAATAGGGTGGATAGAGTTCCATGTTCATCAACTGGCCCTAGCATATTCAATAGTTGTGGTAAGATTGGTGAGAAAAGTGTGAAGGAGGTTAGGTTTGCTATGAAAAGTAATCTTATCTGGAAGCCTCATAGTCCCCTACCACCCCATAGCTCATGTGCCACTCTGATTGGCAATGCACTAAAGAAGGGTGTAACTCTGGGTCCAATTTGCATCATGAAAGAGTCATATAGTCTCAAAAGCATCAGGCGGAAATCCCTTTCTACTTGGAAGAGCTAGAAAATATTGAAAAGCATTTCACCTTACGCCAAGCTGATTCGTAAATGGAGGTCAAATGTTTTGCAACAAAATTTATACAGAAATTGCTTATACATATGTAAGGTCAGTTCTACATATGTTCATATAAAATAAAGTTCATATTCATAACATCAGTGAATTTTTAAGTAGATTGCTAGCTTGTATTGTTTGTTGTTTTAGGTATGGTGCTTGATTAATGCCTATTATTATGATGAATTCTCCATACAAAGGCATTTGATATAAAAAAATGGGGTTCACACTCAGAAATATTTTGAGGAATGAGATTTCAATGTTTTCCAGGACTCATGACCCTATTTTTAGAGAAAAAGGACTATAAATGGCAATAACAACAATTTAATTATTTAAATTTTGGAAGATTTAAAGTCCTAATTGTATACCTCCAAAACAAAATTGTGAAAAATTTTCAATATCTTTTGTCATGCAGCACGTTGGATGACAAATGTTTCTGAATTCTAAGATCATAGTTATTAAATTTTCTTTGCTAGGATATAATCTAATAAAACATTAGAGAATTCCACTACCTCTTGTGATTTATGATTTCATTTTTGAAGTATTTCTCAATTATTATCAGGTTGATAAAATATTCTTTGCCTTGCTATAATGTAGGAAGGAAGATGTTTGGGTAGGTCACCTACTATCAGGATATTCATTACCTATGGAGCATATTGGTGGAGCATGGAAATAAGCAATGAGGGTGGCAGTTGAAACAACAAAAGAAGCATTTCAAGGAGTAGAGGTCCTTGTACATCTTGATATGAAGTAAGCATCACTCTTTCATTTTCCTTATCTATTGTTGATGACCAAGAAACAAGAAAAAGCAAATTTAGCATAATTTATCCTAAGAAACTTATAAAAATAATGAAGTTGATTCCATATTTGTTCTTATTGGGTAAATTTGACATATTGAGTTCTTAGCAAACTGTTTTAATAGTTGTTTACATAGTTAGAACATAGTGAAGTCCCTTTCTAAATATTCATCAATTCTGATATATATATTGCCCAAGTTGTTTATAAGACCACTAAAAAAAAATTCATGAATCTAATGGCAAGCCCTGTTGAATGTAGTGCCCTCACAAATACCCACAATATCTATTGCAATTGGGTTAAGAATTTGGTCAAACGCTTTGGTTCCCTTTAACTGTTATTAACCGTCAATTCTCAGATTTTAAACAAGTGTGCTATGCATTCGTATACTACTGTTCATAGTTTGTTTCCACATGGAAAGTGTTTAATATAATCTTTGCATAAGCCTTAACATTCCATAATGATAGTTCTATATCATAATAATCAAAGGAGACAAGATAATATGAGACTTATAATTTTAATCAAATGAAAGTGAACAGGCCTGGAAATTTTTTGAAGTTATTAGTTGCTTGCCCAGTACTGTGTACTCTTTACAAAATGATAGTGGAATATTAGTGAATCTTTGGTGAAATGGACAATATTTGGTGATGGAATGAATGCCCAGCTTGAAGTGTACTCATTCCCAGGTTTTCAATTTCAATGCACAACTATCCAAACACATTAATATCAGTCCCAATGTTCTTCCTGAAGATGTCTGTAGAGATTCCCTTGGTTGTTCCTGTAGCTGGCAGATTTGAGAAGTATTGGGCACCCCTTCAATATGGTCACGATTTGAGAAAGAAGACAAGAGATATATAATATAAATATAGCCTGTAGAATGTGCCTCCTTTATGTCATGTTTTCCCAAAGACTGGTGTGCCCCCACATTTACAAAACCCTCAATCCTCTGCTATGTTGAGCTACCAATGGAATGTGCCCTCCTCATGTGTGTTTGGGGATGTAAGTGTGCCCTCTTTTAGTTGCTATACCCTTTCTTCACAAGATATGGCAAGATAAACCCACTGTCAACTAACACTCATACAGATCTGGAAATGATATGAGATGAGAAATTAGAATAATGCACCCTCATAAAGAAAAACAGGATTCCTAGTGCGTCTTCTTTTGAAATGGTGAATCCCACTTCATACAAGAGTGCCCACTTAGTGAACAAGGTTTTGCTAGTATAAGCCAAGTGCGCAGTTTTGGCCGATGCTCACATGGTTTTTGGTCGAATGATAAAGTGAAACATTATCTAATGGACTGTAATGATCGTAGTTAATGAAGGGGTGGGCTACATGAGGAATCCCTATCAATGTTTGATCGAACACAGAGAGTGGGCATCTAGCCAATTTCCTTCACCTTCGCCATCATTCTCCCATCTTGTACAAGTTTGTTGGATTTTATAACGACAAGGAATTTCATCGTGAAATAATAAGAAGTGAAGTACAATCGAATTTATTTCTGGGAAACACTTTTGCAGACATGTATGTCAAAATGTGGTTTGGTAGAAGTTGCATGCAAAATGTTTGACAAAATGACTAAATCAAATTTGGTTTTATGGAATAGTATGTTTACTGGGTAATCCCAAATTGGGTATTTAGATGAGGCTATTGAGTTGTTTCAGAAGATGCCTGAAAGGAATGTGGTGCCATGGAATGCCATGATTGCAGGATATGTGAAGAATGGACTTGTCGAAAAGGCCTTGAAGCTCTTTAATGAAATGCTTGAGTGAAATGTGGTATCTTGGACTGCGATGATTGCAGGGTGTGCACAATTTGGCCTATACAAACAGAAAGGTATTTTTTTCTGAAAACCAGCATACATAATTTAGTGGAGGTGGGATTGATTTGCAAAAATAGGAACGTTTTTTTTTCTTTTGTTTTTGCAAAAACCTGAATCATATATTATACAATATAAATAATGGTGCATGAACAGGAAGAAAAAAACTACAATGAAGGCAGGGGGAAAGGACGTTTTAAATGTGTAGCATGAAGTTCTATGGATGAGGGTACAATAGTAAACAAGGCCTCCATGAGGCATAACAAAATTTATAGGCATATGTGATAGAGGCACATGTATGCACTGTCTTTAGCATGCTTGTTTTAGAGGCACTTTTATGTCTAGAAAGGCACTATGTTTTCCATATGGAGAGTATGTTTTTCAGTTCTAATTTAGGCACTATCTTTACCTTTGTGAGTTTTTGTTCTAAACTTTAGATAAAATGCATGGCATAGGTAAGCGTCTAGATCTATCCTAGGCATTGTTTCCTAGGCATGATACTCATGCATGCTTGGGAACACTATTGTAGGAAAGGATTAGGGTTAAGGTTTATTTTCTAACCTAGGTGAACCACAACAATGGCTTGTAACATTTGTAAACCTTAGCCCATTTTTCTCAATAAAATAAAGGCAGGGTGCACCACTAGGATGTTACATGGCTGGAGTTTTGGGACACTTACGTTGTGATTATTTATTTTCAAACTAATAGAGGGATGTGATTTGAGTGTTGTAGTTTTGTATTTGTTTTTTTATATGCATAATTATGTGTTTGCACTGTTGCATGTCTAGTATTCCGTAGTCTTTGTTTTGATAGATTAATCAATTATCAGTTTCCTAGATTAGAGTTTAGTTTTTACTATTTAGAAGTGTTGATCTAATTACCATGTTCTGAAAATTAACACCCTAAGCTGGGACAATGATATCACAATGGATTCAATACTTTAGAATAATTGTTTCCATCCAAACCCAGAAATTTGTGGCTATACCCTGACTAACTCAAGGTGAGAAGAAACATGCAAACCTGCAACAAAAAATTGAGGATCAATCTCTAAATATTTATCGCACTTGAAGGATCTTAATGATCAAATTTTTGCTATTAAGAAGCTGGTGGATGATGAGGATATGGTTACTATGTTGATGTGAAGTTTGCCACCATTTTTTGATTAATTTGTTGAGTCCTTACATCTACTTGGAGAGAACCAACAACTTACATTTGAGAAGTTATTGACACTTTTTTGTACAGAAGGAAAGGAGGTTAGATCAGATAGAGGGATCAACTCCATCCACTATAATGAGTGCATTTAGTGCACAGTTCAAAGGAAATGAAAAACAAAAAAATGCTAGCAGTGTATCAAAGAGAACAAATTCATATGTTATTACTACAATAAGCCTGGACACTTCAAGAGATATTGCAAAAAAAAACAATATGACTTGGCACATGGTCAAATGAAATCAAGGCATGCAAATGTTGCCGAAAGAGGTGAAGAAGAATAAGTGGGTGATTTTTCATTTGTGGCATTACATAATCAATCAACCAAGTCTATATCCTGGTATTCAACTCAGGTGCATCTCACCACTACAACTATCACATAAACTAGTATGTAAATTTCATTGAAGATAAGAGTATTAGTGAATCTATTGCTTTGGGTGATGGATGGACTCACTATGTTAGAGGAAGTGAGGTTGTTCATGTCATATTGAACAATAATTTAAGTGAGTTTGTTCAAAAACGTTCGATATGTTCCTAACATGAGCAAAAATCTCGTCTATTAGTGAGATAACTAGGAACCCTAATATTTTTGAAAATTTTCTAGTAAGCAAATATATGGTCACTACTCTTGTGATAACAAGGTGAATGTAGTTTGTATTGGTGAAAAAGGGTTGTATAGACTGGCTGATCTAAAAACAAAAAAGGCACATGCACCAGGTGTGGTAGAGAAAACAAATGTAGTCTGGCATGAAAGCTATGGACACCTAAGTTATCAATATTTATCTATACTTAATAAGTCTAATATGGTGGATGGTCTTCCATCCATTCAGGATTGTTAGATGTATGTGCAGGATTGTTAGAGATATGTGCAGGTTGTCAGTTATGAAAACAACATTGAATTTCATTTGATACTGACAATAAAACATGTCAAGCCAAAGGAGTTTTGGACCTACTACATGTTGATTTGCATGGTCCAATGAAAACACCTACAATATCCAGAGCTAAGTATTTCCTACTATTGGTTGATGACTGTTCAAGGAAAATGAGGGTTTTTTTTTATGAATAACAAGTCAAATTTCTGTTCAAAGTTTGTAACATGAAAATATTTGGTAGAGAAACAAATAAGTAAACAGCTCAAAGATTTAGGATCTGATAAAGGAGGTGAGTTTGTTTCAACTTAGTGCAAAGAATTTTGCAAAAGGGAAGGTATACATAAGTGGTATACCACTCCATACACTCCACAATAAAATGGAGTCATGGAAAGGAGGAATAGGATAGTTGTGGAGATGGAAAATTGCACAGTGCACAGCCATAATGTACCATAGCCATACTGGGAAAACGCAGTGAATGCTATTTACATCCTTAACAAAACTCCTTGTAAATCTTTGTAGGATATCACTCTTGAGGATTCATGGTTAGGCAAAACCTTTTGTAAGAGATTTTGGTATTTTTTAGATGTATTGCTTTTGCAAATATTCCCTAGGAAAAATGTTCCTAATGAATAACTGGATGTCTCTACGAACAAAATTGTGATTAATAGAGATGTTATAGATGACAAAATATCATTCTTTTGTGATAATGATAAATCTATGTATAGTACTAATTACTGTATGGGAATTTGTTTCTCATTCAAGAACAAGTTCCGGTGTTGAAATCAAATAGGACTCAGAGCCAAAAACATTAGAGGAGTCAAGTTCCAAGGAGGGGTTTGGTTAAGAAGAGGGGGATTCTCAATATTCACAACAGAGAGGGATTCTTGATCTTCACAGCAAGATCAAGAGGGCCAACAAAGGAAATGGAAGTGGTATTATACCATCATGGAAGGATATTGAGAAGATGAGTTGCCAAAGGTACTAAAAAGACAAACTACACGATTGAGGCAACAAACTGTGTGAGGCAGTGAGCTGGTAAATTTTGATTTCACTTCTGTTGATTTTGTGCTAGGTATTTGAACCTAGAACATTTGAAGATTCGAAAGGAAAACTTGAATTGAAGGCTGCCATGAAAGTGAAATATGATGCATAGATGAAAAACAAGACTTAGGTGTTGTCTACATTGCCTCTAGGGAAGGAAGCAATTCGTTGTAAATGGATTTTTAATCTCAAATATAAACCAGATGGTTCTTTGGACAAATACAAATATTGTCTTGTCTCCAAAGAATATGCACAAGATGAAGGGGTGGACTATGAAGAAACCTTTTCCCCGACATCGAAAATGGTAACTTTTCGACTAGTTATCTCCATTTCTGCTCATTCTAGATGGAAGATGTTACGGAGAGAAATTCCTATGGCTTGGGGTACCACAACAGATAGCTAGACTCTAGAAATCAATATTTCCCAATATGCAATAGAAATAAAAAAATATAACACTAAAGGATTGAACCTCGTACCTTATTCCGGATGGTTGAAGTAGATCCCCGTTGAGCTTTCCAATCTTCATCTTGAATTGTTATATCACGTCCTCAACAACAAGTAAACAATAGAAGCATACTATATTTCATGGTGTTAGATCTATCCTAGCATATATAATCAATAATGTATGAGCATTTGACATATTCCAATGGATAAAACATTCATTCAAATACACATTACTGGACAGGAAAAGATATTTCTATTAATATGAATCAGAGATTACAAGTGACAACCTCTGACGGCACGTCTGCGAACCGAAGAAACTGAATCCCCCACTTGGGCCTCCACCACCTCAATCCTCCATCACTCCGATAGCAAGCTTACTAGCAAAGGGCAAGCTTGGGAAGAACACAATAGTGTTCCAAGGGACAAAGGGATGCAGACTCAAGCATAAGTTCTGGCAACAATGGACTATAGTTTCGGTACTCTCAATTCTCTTTTCCTATCCCCCCCTTTAATGTACCAAGGGGCTCCTTATATAGCTTCACAAGGGACAATGAAGGGTCGAATCCGAGCGATCTCAAGGCATATGGAAGGCCAGGAGTCGAATGAGTCAGATCCAAGTCAAGGAATGCTCCAAAAGGATTTGGATTATTCATACATCCCGATGTACGCGACTGTAGGGGTCAAACCCTCGTATGTACGTGGTTATCAGGGAAAAATCCGTGTATATCATAGTTTATATAGTTTTGGGGATGATCAATGATACATCAAAGGATAAAATGTGGTCCATTGGGTCTAAAGAGTCTGCAGTGGGATAGGGGAAGGCCATACAAAGTGTGATTCACCTAGTGGGGTGAAAATATCTATAACAGATGCTCCCTAATGTATGAGATCAGAGGGGTTATACGATGGCCGAAATACATTATAATTCCATCCTAGAAGTGAAGTGATGAAGGTACCCAAATGGAAGACCAGCCACCCAATCAACATAATACCATAATACAACTCTGCATATAATTGCGAATACATATAGTAGTCCCGGATACATAAGAGTACAATGGCCATGAATAGGCATGAAACATGATAACACATATGTCGTCATCATCAAGTACAATATACATAGATCAGAATCTCCATGATTAAGATATACAAAGGACCATGATCTCCACAAAGGCTGAAGATATATAACAGATCAAGATCTCCATAGTGGCTGGAAATGTCTGACATATACTGGAACAAATCACGAGA
>LPNX010117946.1:59681-78074 GCA_001517045.1 Pseudotsuga menziesii
AAACCAGTAACTGTACCGGGAATGGCCGACTTAGGTTTCAACTTCCTTCGAACAAGAGCATAATGACGTATGGTGACTAAATGAAGGCAGCATAGACTCGATATACAAACTGGGACATCTCTATGACATAGGAGGCATCAATAGAGGCTCCATAGGGACTGGAAGCTTAACCAGTCGATGGAGATAAAACTCAGATAACGAGTACAACTTCTAAGTCAAACTATAACCCAACCAATGGATGTGATATACAATGCTCTATTCAAAGGCGACATGACTCGACGGCTGCCAAAGATAATATCTTTTCTTGTCCGGCTTTTTGGTTTTTTGATTTTTTTTGGTCTTTTTCAGTTATTTGAAAAGCTTGAAAAAAGAATAAACTAGCTTTATGGTTACAAACTAGGAGGAGATGAGTATCATTTAGGGAAAACAAACTAGTTCCAGGCAGTGGAACATACCTATGCTCAATGCAAGGATACATGTGTAGGATATCGACACTTGAGGGAAAATCCCCTCCCGGTAAAAAGGACATCAAGCTGTGAAGGATATAAATAAAGGCTCTGCATGGCTAGACATGAGACAAGCTCGGGCTATATGGCTGAAACGCAATGTCAGGGGAGCCGGCATAAAGCTCAATAAGACAGGCAAAGCTCATGATAATGCATCCACAACTTGATACAAGGGGAGTCCGGAGGGAAAAAGGCCAGCATAAGATCAAGAGGAGTATGAGGCTCTTGATAAATGTCATGGAAATACTATACAACGGACTCCCACACTCTAAAGGGGGAAACATCGGCATGGAAACCAAATGCAAATAAGGCGCTAAATAGGGTACCCATGTAAGGTGAGGCTCTATCACTCATATCATGCCACTTCTATAGCAGCAAGAAGGTTCTGTGACATAATAGCGTGAGTTCGTACCTAAGGATATAGTGACATGGTCATAAGGTCATGAAAAATGCAAACGGTGGTGAACCTAACCTATATGCCAGTGTAGACGTTATACCTGAGATAAGTACGAACGGTTTCTGGTCACAAAAGAAGCATCCAACAGACAACTTCAGACCCAAGGAAGACCCAACCATAGTCACAACCCACCCAACAACTTCCCACAACATCAGACTCACCAAAAGGGAGGATGTACATGACTGTATAAAGAACAATTGTGTATGTACATGAGTTTTGGCCAAAAATCCACGTATGCACGCGACTGTTGGCCAAAAACCCACATATACAGAGAAGGCAGTGGTAAAAAGTAGGTCAAGGCCGAACCAATAAAGGGGAGTGTCAATGGACAAACATACTATAACATGCGACATAGAAACAGAGAGGAACAGAGAGCAAATCAATAATATCAAGCCCATTGTGCCCCCAACCCCAAAGAAGAACAAGGAATGTCCCCAGCGGAGTCGCCAATTCTCTTATGTTTCTCCTCCTCTTTCAATGTACCAAAGGGTTCCTTATATAGCTTCACAAGGGACAATGAAGGGTCGAATCTGAGTGATCTCAAGGCATATGGAAGGCCAGGAGTCAAATGAGTCGGATCCAAGTCAGGGAACGCTCCAAAAGGATTTGGACTATGTACCGAATCCCCCACTTGGGCCTCCACCACCTCAATCCTCCATCACTCCGATAGCAAGCTTACTAGCAAAGGGAAATCTTGGGAAGAACACAATAGTGCTCCAAGGGACAAAGGGATACAGACTCAAGCATAAGTTCTGGCAACAATGGACTATAGTTTCGGTACTCTCAATTCTCTCTTACGCTTTCAATGTCTCAAGGGTTCCTTATATAGCTTTTCAAAGTGATACTGAAAGGTTGAATCCGTGTGATCTCAAGGCATATGGAAGGCCAGGAGTCATATGAGTCAGATCTAAGTCAAGGAATGCTCCAAAGGATTTTGGATTATGTACACATCTCGATGTATGCGACTATAGAGGGAATATCTGCGTATGTACGTGGTTATCAGGGAAAAGGCCACGTATATCATTTTTCTAATGTTTTTAGGGATGGTCAATGATACATCAAAAGACAAAAAGTGGTCCATAGGGGCTAATGAGTTTGCAGCGGGATAGGGGAAGGCCATACAATGTGTGATTCACCTAGTGTGGTGAAATCCGCTATAACAGATGCCCCCTAATGTATGAGATCAGAGGGGTTATACGATGGATGAAATACATTATAAGTCCATCCCAGAAGTGAAGTGATGAAGGTACCCAAATGGAATACCAGCCACCCAATCAGCATAATACCATAATACAACTCTGCATATAACTGCAAATACATATAGCAGTCCCCGATACATAAGAGTACAATGGCCATGAATAGGCATGATACATGATAACACATATGTGGTCATCGCCACGTACAATATACATGGATTGGAATCTCCATGATGAAGATATACATAGGACCATAATCTCCACAAAGGCTGAAGATATACAATAGATCAAGATCTCCATAGTTGCTGGAAATGTCTGACATATACTGGAACAAATCATGAGAGCTGAAATCCCATGAACACTGGCACGATCAAGGAGGTAGCATATAGTGGATGCCACCAATCTGGAAGGTCTTCTACACACACCGCTACGAGTACATGTCCTACTATGTGAATAGAGGTGTAGAGGTCGAACATAGTAGTCCATCGTCTGATTACCGGTCATTGATGTATATTGTTAACAGACGCGAGATCACCCACCAATAATGAAAATGGGAATCAAGGTACTAGAGTGCAAACTAACAAGTGTGAATAAATGTGTTGAGTTCGAACACTTGAGAGAATCCATCGATTAGGGGACATTGATGTATTCCCAAAACTGTCGATGGCGAGAGAACCTGCCACTGATGACTACAAGTCTCAAGGCACTCAAAATGACTCTAGATTCCAATCCCAGAATAAATGATCTGAAGTTGATGGGATCAAATCCACTCGAAGGAGGGCATTAGGGAATCCCCCATCATGCAATAAGAGGTACTCAGCAAAGCTGTATAATGTGGAAGGACTCGATCATAAGGTGCATGAACCAGTAACTGTACCGGGAATGGCAGACATGCAAAGTAAAGATAACTGAGGAATGGCCGACTCAGGTTTAAACTTCCTTCGAACAAGAGCATAATGGCATATGGTGACTCAATGAAGGCAGCATAGACTCGATATACAAACTGGGACATCTCTATGACGCAGGAGGCATCAATAGAGGCTCCATAGGGACTGGAAGCTTAACCAGTCGGTGGAGATAAAACTCAGATAACGAGTACAGCTCCTAAGTCAAACTATAACCCAACAAATGGATGTGATATGCAGTGCTATGTTCGAAGGCGACACGACTCCACATCTGCTAAAGATAATATCTTTTCTTGTCCTGCTTTTTGGTTTTTTGATTTTTTTGGTCTTTTTCAGTTATTTGAAAAGCTTGAAAAAATAATAAACTAGCTTTATAGTTACAGACTAGGAGGAGACGAGTGTCATTTAGGGAAAACAAACTAGTTCCAAGCAGTGGAACATACCTATGCTCAATGCAAGGATACATGTGTAGGATATCGACACTCGGGGGAAAATCCCCTCCCAGTCAAAAGGGAATCAAGCTGCGAAGGATATAAATAAAGGCTCTGCATGGCTAGACATGAGACAAGCTCGGGCTATATGGCTGAAACGCAATGTCAGGGAAGCCAGCATAAAGCTCAATAAGACAGGCAAAGCTCATGATAATGCATCCACAACTTGATACAATGGGAGTCCAGAGGGAAAAATGCCAGCATAAGATCAAGAGGAGTATGAGGCTCTTGCTAAATGTCATGGCAATACTATACAACGGACTCCCACACCCTAAAGGGGGAAACATCGGCATGGGCACCAAATGCAAATAAGGCGCTAACTAGGGTACCCATGTAAGGTGAGGCTCTACCACTCAGATCATGCCACTTCTATAGCAGCAAGAAGGTTCCGTGACATAATAAAGTGGGTTCGTACCTAAGGATATAGTGACATGGTCATAAGGTCATGAAAAATGCAAACGGTGGTGAACCTAACCTATATGCCAGTGTAGACGTTATACCTAAGATCAGTATGAACGGGTCAATCCAAAGGCTGAAATGGCGCTGAAAATGGTCTTCTACATCACAGATTAGGTCAGAAACGGTCAAAACTATAGGAAAGGGGGTAAAAATTTTCAAATATTTGAAATTTTTTCTATAAATAGTAAAAAATATAAATCATTTGAAACTTTTACCCATTGGAGTTCTGATTTTCAATTTCAAATTCTAGGAGATCCAGTCAGCGGAATTCACAACTAATTCTTCGAGGTATTTACTCATGTTCTCCGCTTGCATTTCAATACAATTTTTATGATTTTTCATGGTCAAATGAATTTTTAAGGGCCAAACTTACATGAGTGCTACGGCCCACATGGGTATCAAGGTTTTTTCCGCGTATAGGGCTGGCTATACGTGGTAAAGGGACCAGAAACCGCGTACATACGCGGCTGTTTTCAAAACAGATGCGTATGACGCCGCGCATAAGGATTTACAAGAATCTAAGGATTTGGGGTGAAAATCTCTATAACAGAAGATATACAGATGGATGTTGGAAGTTCCTTGATGTAAAGTTCTTATATGGATGGTAAATTCCTTGTATAGACTCAAGCAGGCTCCTCAAACCTGGTATTTCAAAATTGATCAATACCTTAGAGATTCTAGAATTAGAAAAACCTATTATGAACCCACTTGCTACGTCATAAAAAATGACGATGACATAGTGAAGTTATTTTGTCTATGTTGACGGTCTTCCCATCACCAAAAGAAGTTCCAACAAGATTCAACAAGTGAAATTTGATATTTGATTTATTTTTGAAATTACTGATTAAAGCCTGCTTCATTATTGTTTAGGTGTAGAATTTTTGCAATCTAAGCACACTATATTTTTATCACAAGTCAAGTATGCCAAAGCACTCTTCAAAAAATTCTGAATGACTGAATTTAATCCTAAATCTACACCTATGGAAGTTGGCATAAAACTCTCATTTTACACGAACTCACCACTAGTCAACGAGTCATTGTATTGGCAATTGGCTGATAGTTTTTATCTTACTACCACCCAATCGGATCTATGTTTTGCAGTGCTTTGTCTCTTTCTCAATTCATGTCTAATCCTGAAGAGTTACATTGGCAAGTTGCAAAATGATTCTGTCAATATTCAAAGGGATCCTTGAATTTGGAATTCTATATCAAGGATCTGTTGACTCCATGATAGCATTGGGTTGGATCAATTGATACAAGGAAGTCAGAAACAGGTTATGTGTTCACTCTTGGTTTAGGAAGGCAATTTCATGGCAAAGTAAGCTACAACCTACAGTTGCCTTATCCTCCATTGACATAAAATACAAGGCAGAATTCAATAGAGGTTGTGAGGTAATGTGATTACGAAGAATATTGGTTGATCTTCAACTTGACCAAGCAGTGCTAACCTCACTTTTCTGTGACAATCAGAGTGCTCTCAAAATGGTGAAAAATTCAGTCTATCATGCCATAACTAAGCATATTGAAGTTCATCACAATTACATCATATAGTTGGTTGATAATCAAGACATTTTCCTTTATTATTGTCCTACAACAGAGAAAACTATTGACATAATGAAAAATCCACTTGCTAATGATAAGTTCACTCATCGTGCCATGTTATTAAAAAAAACTAACTCTAGCTAGATTTTCATAATGGTGTAATGCGCTAACACACATAAGTTTTCGCTCATAGTGCCATGTTAGAAGGAAAGCTAACTCCAACTAGATCTCCATCATGGTGTAATGTATTTGATGACAATGTGGCAGTGTTAAATGGAAAACTACCTTATGAAATTTAACAAACATTAGCTTTTACTCACCATGCAATGTTTTAAGAATCAAAAGTTAACTCCAACTATATTTCCATCATGCTGCATTGTGATTGATGACAATGTGGCTATGCTAGATGGAAAACTATACTATGAAAGCTTACACACATTAGATTTTACTCACCGTGCAACAATTTAAGGATGAAAGCTAACTATAGCTAGATTTCCAACACGATGCAATCTGATTGATGACAATGTGGTTGTGTTACATGGAAAACTACCTTACGAAAGATAACACACATTATATTTAACTCATCGCGCAATGTTGTTAAAAGGAAAGCTAAATCTAGGTAGATTTCCATCATGATGTAAATTTGAGCTAACACACATAAGATTTCCATTTTAGTGCCATGTTGTTAGAAGGAAAGCTAACTCCAGCTAGATTTCCATGATGGTGTAATGTATTTGATGACAATGTCACTGTGTTAGATGGAAAACTACCTTATAAATGCTAACAGACATTAGCTTTACTCACCATGCAATGTTTTAAGAACGAAAGCTAACTCCAGCTTGATTTCCATCATGGTGCATTGTGATTGATGACAATATGGTTGTGCTAGATGGAAAAATACACTATGAAAGCTTACACACATTAGATTTCACTCTCCATGCAACGATTTAAGGATGAAAATTAACTCTATCTAGATTTCCAACATGGTGCAACATGCTTGATGGCAATGTGGTTATGTTACTTGGAAAACTACGTTATTAAAGCTAACACACATTAGATTTCACTCATCGTGCCATGTTGTTAAAATGAAAGCTAACTCCAGCTAGATTTCCATCATGGTGTAATGAGCTAACACACATAAGCTTTCCCTTATAGTGCCATTTTGTTAGAAGGAAAGCTAACTCCAACTAGATTTCCATCATGGTGTAATGTATTTGATAAAATTGTGGTTGTGTTAGATGGAAAACTAATAGACATTAGATTTATTGACCGTGCAATGTTTTAAGAATGAAAGCCAACTCTAGATAGATTTCCATCATGGTGCATTGTGATTGATGACAATGTGGTTGTGCTAGATGGAAAACTACATTACGAAAGCTAACACACATTAGATTTCACTCACCGTGCAATGATTTAAGGAAGAAAGCTAACTCTAGCTAGATTTCCATCATGGTGCAATGTGATCGATGACGATGTGGTTGTGTTAGATAGAAAACTACATTATGAAAGCTAACACACATTAGTTTTCACTAATTGTGCCATGTTGTTAGAAGGAAAGCTAACTCTAGCTAGATTTGCATCATGGTGTAATGTATTTGATCACAATGTGGTTGTGTTAGATGGAAAACTACCTTACGAAAGCTAACACATATTAGTTATTACTCATCATGCAATGTTTTAAGAACGAAAGCTAACTCTAGCTAGATTTTCGACATGGTTCATTTTGATTGATGACAACATGGTTGTGCTAAATGGAAAACTACATTATGAAAGCTAGCACACATTAGATTTCATTCATCGTGCAATGATTTAAGGTTGAAATCTAACTCCAACTAGATTTCCATCATGGTGCAATGTGACAATTTGATTGTGTTAGACAGAAAAATACCTTAACAAAGCTAACACACATTAGCTTTCACATATCCTGCCATGTTAAAAAGAAAGGTAACTCCAACTATATTTTCAAAATGGTGTAATGAGCTAACACACATGAGCTTTCACTCATAGTACCATGTTAGAAGGAAAGCTAACTCTAGCTAGATTTCCATCATGGTGTAATGCAATTGATGACAATGTGGCAGTGTTAGATGAAAAACTACCTTATGAAAGCTAGCACACATTAGCTTTTACTCATCGTGCAATGTTTTAAGAATGAAAGCTAACGCCAGCTAGATTTCCATCATGGTGCATTACGATTGATGACAATATGGTTGTGCTAGATGGAAAAATACACTATGAAAGCTTACACACATTAGATTTCACTCTTCGTACAATGATTTAAGGATGAAAGCTAACTCCAGCTAGATTTCCAATACGGTGTAACGTGCTTGATGGAAATGTGGATATCTTACATGGAAAACTACCTTATGAAATCTAACACACATTAGCTTTCACTCATCGTGCCATGTTCTTAAAAGGAAAGCTAACTCTAGCTAGATTTCCATCATGGTGTAATGAGCTAACATACATAAGATTTCCCTTATAGTGCCATGTTGTTAGAAGGAAAGCTAACTCCAGCTATATTTCCATCATGGTGCAATGTGTTTGGTGAAATTGTGGCTGTGTTAGATGGAAAACTACCTTATGAAGGGTAACAAACATTAGCTTTACTCATCGTGCAATTTTTTAAGAACGAAAGCTAACTCCAACCCTTATGGTGCATTGTGATTGATGACAATGTGATTGTTCTAGATGGAAAAATACACTATGAAAGCTTACACACATTAGATTTCACTTACTGTGCAACGATTTAATGATGAAAGCTAACTCCAGCTGGATTTACAACATAGTGCAATGTGCTTGATGACAATGTTCTTGAGTTACATGGAAAACTACCTTACTAAAGCTAACAGACATTAGCTCTCACTCATCGTGCCATGTTGTTAAAATGAAAGCTAACTCCAGCTAGTTTTCCATCATGGTGTAATGAGCTAACACACATAAGATTTCCCTTATAGTGACATGTTGTTAGAAGGAAAGCTAACTCCAGCTACATTTCCATCATGGTGTAATGTATTTGATAAAAATGTGCTTGTGTTAGATGGAAAAATACCTTATGAAAACTAGCATATATTAGCTTTACTCGCCGTGCAATGTTTTAAGAACGAAAGCTAACTCTAGCTAGTTTTCCATCTGGTGCATTGTGATTGATGACAATGTGGTTATGCTAGATGGAAAACTGCATTATGAAAGCTAACGGACATTAGATTTCACTCACCACGCAATGATTTAAGGATGAAAGCTAACTCCAGTTGGATTTCCATCACGGTGCAATGTGAACAATGATGATGTGGTTTCGTTAGATTGAAAACTACTTATGGTGGAGAAAGGCTTAATGTAAGATATGTTACGGTTTTGATAATTGATGTCATTGAACCACATTTGATTGTGGAAGATGTTGATGAAGGGGACTTACATCCATGGAAGATCATAGATTTGAGGCATAACAAAGGTAAATCAAAATCTTGAAGCACATGTCAAGTGTTTTTGATAGTACATTGCTTGTTTTTTTGAGAAAATACTAAGTTTGTTTAATTTGTTGTATAGGCGCAAATGTCTCTTCTGCATTTTCTATTGGAGACCAAGGTAGATCTTTTGCAATGTGGAGTGAAGGTGGCTGAAGGCTCCATATTCAATACACATATTGGTCATAAAGTGCATGGAAGGATGGTAAATAAATGATCCATAGTGGTTAACATTGAGAAGGTATTAAAACATAATGCTCTTTTTCCACATCCAACAAGATTTGAGAATACACTGGGGGGTGCATTGGCATCTTATGATATTTGGCAAGAATCAGATTTGGAAACTCATTGTCATGATCATCCAATAAATACTCCCCAAGATAGCCTTACATTCACATGTAAAAATGTTTCTTTAACACATGAAAGCACGGGAACAAGCATGTGCATTGCCAAATGATCAAAGTTAATGTCCGTGAGGATGACATGGTTGAGGGTGAAATATTAGGTGAAAAGGAATTCAGTGTTTTTTTGGAAGACATAGATATAATTTATGAAAGATGTAGGATTGGGGATAAGTCTATACATTGTTGGGTTAGATGGCTAATAAATAAGTTGGTGGACAATGAAGGTGATATTTTAAGGGTGAATGAAAATTTCAAGGAGGCACCCAAGGAAATGGCGGTATGGGATCTTATAGAGGAAATAAGTCCCTCAAACACATGGGATGGTGATATTTATAATGACAAAGATCCAGACTCAATTGCTATGCACGCAACGAGGCCATATAAAATGATTAAACGAGTTGTGGCTACAAAAAAATATGGAAACTTTCAAATACAAAGAGATGAAGATAAATAAATCCGACTTTTGGAAGCGGATGAATGCTGCAAACTAGATTGTATTCAACATGTGGATAGGAAAGACATTGCAACTACTATAAGGGATATGAAACTCTTAAATAAAAATGGCATTAGGGAATTTGTCTTGAAATCAATCCTTTCCAACACAATCATGTCAAAGAGCCATGGACATGGCCTACCTCCTACTGCTAGGAAAGTAAAGGACATGAGGTTTAACGGAGATATTATTTGTAAGAAAGCATGGTACAAGATACATAATATTCCTCAAATCACCTTCTATACTTACCACCATAATTTTCAACAAGGACATGTCAAAGGAATTCATGGTGACACCAACAAATGCAAAGAACGTGCACATATTGTAGCAGCCATAGAAATATTGCAGAAAATTATGATGGATAATTCAGATTTTTCATCGAACCAAACATGACAACTTGAAGAAGATGGAATGTGTGCTCCTTTAATATTGTTGCCATCAACATACACCAAAAGTTCTTTGTTAAAAAATATCAATCAGGCTCTTCAAGAGATCAAATTTCCATCAATATCACAACCAACAATGAGCAAGATTTGGAATACTCATTTTCTAGATGTGGCATTCTCAAAGAACACTAACTTCAGTAAATGTAGTGAATGTATTGTTTTGAAAGCACACATGAAGACATCGACTACAAAAGAGTCGGAAGAAAAGGCACGAGCTAGACTGAAGAAACATAACAAGATTGTTATGTATGGAATATATTGCTACTATGCCCACATAATTATGTTAGAGCAGTATCCAAAGGAATACTTGAGAATTATCCATGCTAAAATGGACAAAACAAAGACTTCAACCCCAAGATTACGTGTCAAATCAAAATTTGTTGCAGGAACAAACCTGGGTTTGTCGTTTACAGGTATGCTAACACATGGGCATAGCACAGGTGGTTTTGATCCTTTCCCCCTACCATTTGTACACATGGGATCACAATTTACCATTACATCTATTGCAAAGTGTTTCAGGGACCTTGAAGACCCACGCCTTGATATGTATGGTGATTTGCTTTATGAGAGTGGAAGTTCAAGAAACCCACTTTCAAATGCATTACTTCAAAACTCTATTTACTCAAAATGTAGAGTGTACAAGGATTCTTTCCTATCTTAAAATGGAAGCTCAAAAAATCAAAATATCTATTTTAAACCTCTTCCTCCACATTTGTTGTTACAATTGGACAATGCAGCTAGTGATAATAAGAATTGTTATGTTTTCATTTTTCTATCACTATTAATTGCACTTGGTGTCTTCATCACTATTGAGGTTGGATTCTTGTTTGTGGGGCACACCCATGAATACATAGATGGAACCTATGGAAGAATGTCTTCCAACTTGAAAAGTAAAGATATATATTCTTTACTTGAGATGATGGATACATATCGCACAATAGAAGAAAAATGAGGATTTCCACCTAAGCTTATTGTCAAAGTGTATGAATTCAAAAGTTTCCCTAATGGGTACATCAAGGAGGGGGAAAATGTAGTAGCTGGACATCTTAATGTCCAGTACTTCCAATTTCTTGTAGTCAATGATGTTCCAATTATGAGGTATAAAGAATCCATCAGAGACTTTGAGTGGTCAAAACCAGTTGAGTTATGGAATATAGATGATGAAGGTCGACCTATATTTCCCACAGGGAAGCCATATTTCTTACGTCCCAAAGACAATGATGTTTATTTAAAAGAACTAAAGGAATTAATAACGTCATACATAAAATGTGGAAAGAGACTATTGGAAATGAGAATTAACCAATTGTTACAGAGGAATGTAATAAAAAACTAGAGTATTGGAAAAGAGTTCTTGATGCATTAGATGGAATCTGTAATGACCATACACCCTTGGATGAAAGTGATTCTTCTTCTGATGATTTTTCACTCAAGATGAGGAAAAATGTTAACGTCGATGGTAATGCACTCCATGCAATATCAAGTAATATGGATGGGGATTTTGATAATGTTACAGATGAGCCGGTATATGTTGGACCCAGGTGCAACTAGCCAAAGCCAACATTCGATCTTAGAATTGATGTTGATAAGGAAATATGTTGCTTGTTAGATCAATAAATGAGGATGAAGGAGAGATCATTTGGATGGCAAAATCCACCGTAGATATATTCTAGGATGATGACAGTGAGACCCTTCATGTAAAGATTGATTGGTGGCAACCTAGCTAGGGGAAATACAAGGGAAACATTTTAGAACAATATTGGGTACCAAATCCTAATGACATAGAACTTGGATCTATTCCAATTAATACCATAGTTTGGGCATGCATGCCAAAGAAAGAAGATTGTAGGAAGACCAAGATAAATATATGTGGTCTACAAGCTATACTTGATCTGCATGAGCAGATATAAGGAGATTAGGTGGAGATGATTCATGAATGTATTTTTTCTTTTTGAATGACTTTTAGTATACATGAAGAAACATTTTTCCATGTTTGTAGTATAATAAATACTCTTCAAGTGACTTTTTGAATAATTTTATATTATTTACCACATATATGAAATTTTCACATCAAGTTCAATGTTAATTCATGTAATGATACTTTATGCAAATTAGATAACACCATTCAAATTTTAACTTTTCAATTTGTCTTTTAGATAAACACAACTTCTCACTATATCAAATGTGCATAATTATATTCATTAATATATGTACACAACCCTTACCTTATTTATTATTAGCTTTTGCTCACTCTCTTCAATACCACTTTGAGCTTTTCATTTTGTTCCCCTGATGATTGGTTGAGTGTCCACTCGAAACGTAGAGACGTTTCAATACACACAATTAAATTCCATAAACTCTCTTTGTCATTAAGATTAATTGTGGAAATCTTCATCCTCAAGCTGTAGTTGATCTGCTTGAGAAAATATAAGGAGATTAGGTGGAGATGATTCATAAATATAATTTTGCATTTTGAATGACTACTTAATATACATGAAGAAAAGGTTGTCAATGTTTGCAGTATATCAAATATTCTCTTCAAGCTATGTTTTGAGGAATTTTATATTATTTGCTACATATATGAAAATTTTGTTTCAACTTCAATGTTAATTCAGGTGATGATACTTTATGTGAATGCACCTTAAAAGATATTATAGGCTTGCTTTGTGAATAAATGTAAGGCACTTGCAATAAGGTTTGAAGTTAGTTTTCCCTATTATTCATTATTATAGTTGATATAAATTTAATTGTACTACTATGTTGCATTCAAATTCATAATTATATTTTCTTGTGTAGACTTTAAAGTGGTGCCAAATTTGTACTTGTATATTAACTTATACTCAATAAATACGGTACTAACATTTTAAGTGTGCAGGTTTTATCAGTTTGTAATCATTGTGATTGATTTTTTGGGTTAAACTATGTGTGTTTTTTAGACCAACATTTTGAGTGGACACTCCACCCATGCTTGTTACGGGAACCATGAAAAACTCATTGTGGACTGAAAAGATTTCACATAGCTTAATCCAAAAAACCAACCATTAACTAGTAACATCATGTTAGCTTCAATTCATGTTAGACATTATCATCAAATACATTGCATCACAAAGACAATCTAATCCATGTGAGATTTAATGCACTGCATGTAATATAAGTATTATGGATGGAGATTTTGATAATGTGATGGATGAACTAGTATATGTTGGACCCAAGTGCAACAAGCTAAAGCCAAGACTCAATCCCATGATTGAATTTCAGAAAGAAAAGATGTTGCTAGTTAGATCATGAACTGAGGATGAAGGAGAGATGACATGGATGGAAAACACCACCTCATATATCTTCTAGAATGATGAAAGTGAGACTCTTCATGTAAATCTTGAGATGATTTGGGTACCAAAACTTGATGACACATGACTTGGATCTATTCCAGTTAATACCATATTTTGCGCATGGATGCAAAAGAAAGAACATTGCAGAAAGACTACGATAAATAAATGTGGTGTACAAGTTGTAATTGATTTGCTTGACTGAATATAAGGAGATTAGGTGGAGATGATTCGTGAATGTAATTTTATCTTTGAATGAGTTATTAATATACAATAAGAAACACTTTTCAATGCTGGTTGTATATCAAATATTCTCTTCAAACCTTTTTTGAGGAATTTTATATTATTTGCTAATATGAAAATTTTGGTTCAACTTCTATGTTAATTCATGTGATGGTACTTTATGTGAATTATATAACACCATTAAATTTTTAACTTTTCAATTTGTTTTTTACAAAAACTCAACATGTCACTATATCAAATGTGCATAATCATATTCAATAATGAACCTTAAAACATCTGCTAGACTTCCTCTGTGAATAAATATACGGCACTTGCAATAAGGTTTGAAGTGACTTTTCCCTATTAGTTGCTATTATAATTGATATAAATTTAATTGTTATACTCTGTTGCATTCTAATTAATATTATATTTTCTTATGTATACTTTAAAGTGGTGTGAACTTTGTACTAGTGCAATATCTCATACTCAACAAAGACAAAGTAGTAACATTTTCAGAGTGTGGGCTTTCACAGTTTGTCATCATTATGAATGATTTTCTAGATTAAGTTGTTAGTGAGTTTTTCAAACCAACATTTCAAGTGGGCACTCCATGCATGATTGTCGGGGGAACAATGTAAAATTAAATATGGTTTGAAAAGCTTTCAGATAGCTTAATCTCGAAAATCAATAGGCAATTATTAGCATTTAATGTCAATACTACATAAGTTAATAATAGTCACAACAAAATATTAATATGTTGATAAATAACTTTATATTATGTAAGAAATTTCTTACACAAATTATTAATAATTCACTGGTCAAATATTGTTGACTTTTGTTTTAATACGTAAATATAAATATTAATGATAATCAAAGTATATCATTAAATACATTTATAGGTAAAATTTCTCGCATAAATATGTTATTCATAAAATCGACATTCATTAAGTTAGTTTTTAATACACCACCACCACCACCAACAATAATAATAAATTGTCTCTATTCTAATTCATAACTTATTTTAATCATTACTAAGATAAAACATATTTCACTCTAAGTCATAAAAATATTTTCTCTTGTCCTCTATCAAGTGGTGTCATCTTCCAAAAATAAAACATCATACTCAAAAAAGAATTAGAATTACTATGGTAACTCAACCTAGACACATTAGTTAACATAATTTCAATTAAATGAAATTCCAAGATAATAATAGCAACAAACATTGATTATTAATGTCATTAAATAACTTTATTAATAATATGTAAAAAATCCTCTGCAATCTATTTTTCGTGATATAACCATTGATCAACTTAACTTCTATTAGGAAATATAAATAATAGTAATATAAATAAATTATATTTCTATTCTAACGTACAATTGTTTTTTATCGTTAAAATAATAAACTTAGCATAGTAACACTTAATATATAATAGTTTTTCTTGTCACTTATAAAATGTTGCCAACCTTCTAATATATTACAACATGATACTCAACACATGCAATATTGCTTGCTACGTTGAGAATTAAAATTGTTATAGTAACAAACACATTTATATTATGTCATTAAATAGTTATTAAATGGGTCATTCTAAAATATTGCCAACCTTCTACTATTATAGGAACTCAACACCAACAATGTACTAGTTACCATATCAAATTATAATTCAATTGCTTAATCATAGTAACATATACAATATTAATGTCATTACATAAAATTAATCAACTTACCATTTGATACAAACTATAGATAATATTAATGGAAATTATGTAAGGAATCAAAGTCTAAGAATTTCATCATTTTGAAAGAATCAAAGTATAAGATTTTCATCATTTTGATTTGTCACAAAGGATTAGAAATGTGTAATTCAGGTGTTAACACAATCCCTTTCCCCTCATGTTGTAAAGGGTGCTAGCTCAATGGAAGAGCACCTGCATTACAAGCAAGACGATGGTGGTTCGATTCCTCCGTGCCCTAACATAAATTAATATATGATTTAAAATCTAACGATAATATAAATACTGTAAGATATCTATATTTTCAATATAAGTATGCTCTTTTCAATTAAAAACATTGTTCAAATACTTCATAAATAAATAATGAACACTTGTAATAATTAATTCAATTGGTTTTCCCCCTTTCCTCTTGTATATGAAAAAAATCAAACTGTATTGCACTAATGCTTTTCTAGTTCATAATTGATTTTGATTTTTAAAATAATTAATATTAATAAACAAGGGATGATTTACTATCATCAATATCATTAAATAAATTTATAGGTAAGAAATTTCTCACGTTAATCTATTATTCATAAAGTAAGCATTCATCAACTTAGTTTTTAATACACTACCACTACCAACAATAATAATAATAAATTATGTTGCTACTTTAATTCATAATTTATTTTAATCATTACAAGTGTAAAACTTAGACTTTAAAGTCATAAAATATTTTCTCATTTTGATTATAAGTGGTGCCAACTTCCAAAAATAAAACAACATACTCAACAAATACACAAATAATTACTATGACAATATTTATAATTGTTGTAATAACAAATACAATGTTGGTATTATGTTATAAAATAATTTAATCAACTTAACATTTAATACAAACTATAAATAATGTTAATAGAAATTATGTAAAGATTCAAAAGCTATGACTTTTTTCATTTTGAAAGAACTCAATCTAGCGGAAGTTTTAAATTCTAGATCCACTAAACAATTACAAATTTAATGAAATATGTGTTCTACCATCCCTTTAAGCAAAAGATGCTCTGTTTAGAGGGCTATCCATTATTTAATTCTAACCAACGAAACATAAGAGGAACACTTCCATTCCTATTAACAACATATCTTTACAATCTTCAATCCACAAATATGTTAGTCATCTTAATGTATTTCCAATCCATTATTATTTATCACTTAAGAGGTGTGGTATACAAACATTTCACAGTGTCTTTAAAATAGTTCTAGTGTGCGGACAAAGTCATAATTTTCCTTGATTATCTTTTTTAAAGTAGTTAATCAATTAACAAGGTTACAGATTAGCGTCATATGTACAGAAAGTAATATGTGGAAATTAAAACATTCAGACACAAGAAACAAGAGAGACAAAATTTACGTGGTTCACCCAATCCATGGGTTACGTCCACCAAACGGTCACATCCTGTGACATTTATTTCATTAAAAGGGTTACAATCGGCTGCATCAATGTTGCAATTCTTTCTATTATTCTCACTGAGTCTCTCTCTCTCCGAGAGTATTTCTAAGCTATTTACTAATAAAATTAGAAATGCTTGGTTAGGTAATTCATTAAATCGAAATGGTTCAATCTGCCATTCTTCATGCAATATAGCAATGAAATGGTGTCTGGAAGTTGGTGCATATTATAGCAACAACCTACTTGCCAATAGAACACCATTATAGTTTCTACATGTGTGTGTGAAAGGGACATCATAGTTTCCAAATTCCTCGTTCCAAATCAAGCCTGCAAGAACATTTGCAGAGCCTAATGGGCCAATCTAGAAACTTTAGGAAAACATAACTATCATTTCATGTGTAACTCAACATGTGAACACTTAATTTATAAAACTTACCCTTTTCCCCATTGTATTCTCAACTATACCCTTCCTTTTATTTTTTCTCAAAGTTAGGCTCTACCTTTTCCTTCTTAAGGTGAGTGATCTGATTAAAAGGTTGGGTGGGGTCTGTTCGGATCAGTTTGCGATATCCACAATTACTTGTTGATATAAAATGGATAAATATCACTATCAAAATTCTATAATCCATTCCCTAAAATATTAGAATCAGATGTTTGCAGAGAGGTATTTTATCTTTGCTCTAAGTTTAAATCTTTAAACAACGCAGAGAAAGAAAAGGAGCAATAACTGTCACAAATAACATCGCCCCCTCTCTTGACACAATAACCCAACATCATCCAAGAGTAAAATAAGAAGATAAACCTAAAAGACGAAACCCAAAGAGTGATCATCCATTTTTAGATGTAGATCGTATCCATGGAAACAAAATCAACCACAGGAAAAGTTTCTTTACCCATTATCATTGGGTCCCAATCTAACCATCGTTAACTTCTCCAAAAATGAAATAAAAAAAAGGACACATGTCATTGCAAGCATAATACTAGTTGCATAGGATATCACTAAGAAGACCCATATCTCCAGCGATATGAAATCAAGTACTCTAGACTATCCCACAAAATTCTTTGGGTCTGTGACTTATACTAGATCAACTCTTAAATAGAAAATGGGCACACATACATAGGTATAATCTCTACAATCATCATGTAATCCTGATCTCTAGTGTAGAGGGGCCAACGCACCAACGCATGCCATGCTTCTGAATCTATTAAAAAGTGCATATCGAAAACAATGTTAGGGGAGGAGCATGTATTTTAAAGATCAACTTGCAGGTAAATATATATATATATATATATATATATATATATATATATATATATATATATAT
>LPNX010117946.1:78740-117827 GCA_001517045.1 Pseudotsuga menziesii
CTATATGGATTATCCTTGTTCTAGATTGAAAAGGTCTATTAAAAACATTGATAAGGAGCAGATCCATGTTATATAAAAAGTTGGAACAACAATATCTAGATGTGAATTTTCCCCAATGAAGGAGAGGAAACCAATCAATGGACTTAATATTCACGTCAGTCCCCAATATAATGTACATGTATGTTTGGAAATTGAACTGTGGAGTTCATTAGGTGTACACGTAGGCTTGGATACCATTCATTACTCCATTACCAAATATATTTATGATTTAGACTCCACCAAAGTGCATTCAACCATTGCACAAACAGATTTTAATCTCTTAAAAAAATTGCGAGGAAAAATATAAAATGCCACATCCAAATAACAATACAGGTCAAACCTGCATACTTCAAAGAAAAGTTTCACGGGTTTCAATCCAAAATCCAGGCATGGAAAACCATAACATACCTTAACTCTGTACCACAAATGTGGAATCAAAGGTTCATTAAATAGAAATGAAATTCTACTAAATCTCCCCTCAGATGAATCATTTCATTGCTTTTCCTTTTCCTAGAGCCCCCCCCGGCTATGATGCAACCCCTTTTTTTGAAGCTTAATACAAATATCTGAGTTGAGTGCACCATCCCCCTTCAAATGAGTTTCGTGACCTAATAAATAATCAAATGAGAAACGAATTTCCCTTAATGTGAGCCGAGTTCCCACAAATTAAGGAGGAAAATATGCCATTGATTTTGTTGAGGCAGGTTTCCCTTGATTCTGCAGTCCAGTAATAACCTGGAGGCATGCATCCACCCAAAATACTCTTTTATCCTTAGTCAAATATTTCCTTTAAAATATACTCATTAAGAAAACATGCATATTTTGCACTCACGTACTTGTTATTGGATAGAAAATACACCAACACCTTCCCACTTGTCATGGAAATGATCAAATGTTCTTATCATATGTAAATATACTTGATTTACACGTTATATAAAGGGTTTATTCTTAAAAAGGTAATCACCCTTTATTTAATTCATGCAAAGGATTCTCCTATGTATTTAGGATCATTTCTACTTGTAATGATTATAAGGGAATACAATCAAACCATATTTTTCTCATCATGCCCACCAACATGGGTAGTTGTCTCTGACCATTTAATGTATATATATAATTAACTCCATTTATTAATCAAATATATGTTAAGTATAAGTCTCTATATATTAGTCTAGATATATGGTATATCACCATTTAGTTATTAAATGAGGTATTTTGAAGATGATATTCTTCCTTTCTATTTTAACTCCTTGATTTTTATGTCGACGTTAAAATGATCGCAACTCCCTCTATCATGGCTTAAACATAACAGGATTAGGTAATTAGGCCACGGTATCTTAGTTAGGATAAATTCTAGCGAAGTAGGAAATCCCTTATAGGTTGAATGACTATCTCTAATATCATGATAATCAATATGATATCTAAGACTACGACATCAAATTATGGCTCTCTAACCATTCTCCTTTAGCCGTAGTGGGTCTAGTCGTGCGTCGTTAGGTTGCATCAATGTCTTAATTTTCCTAAGCTTATTGTTGAAGTATTTGTAAATTTGGAATGTATTCATCTATGTATCTTATGTATTGTAACCCGATGTTTCGATCGTGAGAATCAATAATGTAAACAAGTCATGTCAAGTCATAGTGGGTAACCCTCTGATTGTCCAAGAGTTAAAGTCCCCATAGTTCCGGGGCACTAGGGTTATTAGACTCCCCAAGTAGAGGTCAGCCCTAGTAGGGTTTTAGTCATTTCAAGATTAGTATAAATAGAGAGATGGACTCTCTATTTAGAGCACATCACTCATACACTCAAGTGTAGTGCATAGTTGAGGAAGGGGAAGACACTGGGGCTAGACAAGAACAAGATTACTGCTATCGAGAGTGCATATTACTATTTTGGGGTTTTACCTTTTTTGCTGATTCTATCTCTGAGGAAGTTGCAGGGTTTTCTTCTTTATGGTTTCCTCGAGGAAAAACACTATGTTCATTGTCTCTTGCATTTGATTTATGTACTTGTTATTCTCTCAGTTAAAGATCCTAATAATGCTAGCTTAATGTTGAAAAACTAACATGGTATCAGAGCTAACCTGAGAAGAAGACACTGTGCAGCTATGGGAACTAGGGCTTCCTAGTTTGTGGATCTTCCTCCATAGATTTTCAGCAAAAGTAAGGTGGAATAAATCTCCTCCTTAGGGCACATCTTTCTGTTGAAGCATAATCCAATTCTGAGGTTTTTCAGTTTTGGACCTGTCACTACTGTTAGAAATTAGGGATTTTCATAGAAGAGGAATTTTTCAGTGAGCCCAGGCCTAGATTGATCTCCTCCCCAAAATCAAAGTTAGGGACAAATTTCAAGGCATTTGAGTGGACAAAACTCTGAAAAAGAAAAACCCTAATTTTCTCCTGAACTAGCTCTGCAGGATTTCAGCTCAAGTTTCAGATCCGACATCTTGAACCTGGTAAGATCTAAAATCTTTTGTATTTCCATTTGAGGTTCTTAGATAAGATGTATCATCATACCAAGCTTAATGAAAAGCTTGAGGGAGTTGATAACTTCTGAGCCTGTATAGGATCTCCCTGGTCTTGGAAGAGAATGAATTAGACTCCTACATCCACGAGGAGGTTCCAGTTCTAGAGGGAGATGAGGAAAAAACATTACATAAGAAGAAGATGGTTATGGAAAAGAGGATCATTGCTGATTCTATCAAGGATCACCTTATCCCATAGGTGTCCTCTCTCAAGACACCTAAAGCTATGTTTGATGCCCTAACCAAGTTGTTTGAAGGGAACAACATAAACTAGAAGATGACCCTAAGAAACCAACTAAAGAATGTGAAGATTCAGAATGTAGAAACAATCTAGTATCACTTCACAAGAGTTTATCAGATCAAAAAGAAACTAGAAGTAGTTGATGAAGTGGAAAATGCAGAGATTGTGATGACTACTTTGAATGGCCTCCCTAGGTCATGGGATTCTTTCATCCAAGGAATCTGTGCAAGAAAGAAGTTAGTCAAGTTCAACAGACTATGGGAAGAATGCTCTCAAGAAGAATCTCGGAGAGCAGCTTGAGAAGAGAAGATGGGAAGTGAATATCAAGCTCTCACGGTACACTCCAAGGCTCACTCCAAGTCAACAAGAAAGAAAAATCATCACTTCAAAGGTAAGCACTCTCACAAAGATAACACTAGAAGATATTTATCTAGGATCATATGTTATACATGTGATGAAGTAGGAAATTATGCAAGGAGTTTTCCTAAGAAACCAAATCCAACAAAGAAGAGAAACAAAAGAAGACATCATGCTCATGCTACAGAGGATGATGAACCATCCAGGAAGAGATCCAGATATGAAAGTGAAGATTCTTCAAGCAACGATGAGTATGTTCTGATCTCCACTCTCACAGGTAACATTACTCATGGGAGTGATGATTGGCTAATAGACAGTGGGGCTTCCAAACACATGACTGGATTCAAGGAATCCTTTGTGAGGCTATCAAAACATGAATCATCTCACAAAGTGAAGCTAGGAGATGACTACCAATATCCAATAAAAGGTAGTGGGGAATCTTCCTATAAACTAGACTCTGGAAAATATCTAACAATGAAATAAGTATTGTTTATGCCAGGACTCAAGAAGAACCTCCTTTCCATATCAGCATTAGATGCAAAAGGAATGCGGGTTGTGTTCATACATGGTCAAGTCATCATGTGGACAAAAGGAAAGACTATCAATGATGCGGTAGTGATTGGAGAACAAGAAGGAGGATTGTACAAATTGAAGGGCCATCCAAAATAAGCCTTGGTCCATGACACAATAGAGCCAAGTGAAATTTGGCATAGAAGGATTGCACATGTGCATTACAGAGCACTACCTATTGCAAGAAAAGCTGTTGAAGGTCTTCCAGAAATCCAAGCAAAACATGATGGGGTCTACAAAGGATGTGCGAAAGGAAAGAATACAAAGAAGACATTTCCAAGAAGCAAAAGCAAAGAAAAAGGAATCTTGGAAATCATCCACTCTGATGTATGCGGTCCTATGTCATCAAACTCTCTAAGCAGGTATGCATATTATGTTTCTTTTATTGATAACTTCTCTAGGAAGACATGGGTTTACTTTATGAAGAACAAAGACGAAGTATTCAGTAAGTTCAAGGAATTCAAAACCTTAATCGAGAACCATACTGAAAATAAGATCAAGACCATTTGATCAGATAATGGTGGAGAATTCACTTCAAATGAATTCAAAGAGCTATGCAAATAATTAGGGATTAAGAGGGAGTTGTCCACTCCTTATAACCCACAACAGAATGGGATTGTAGAATAGAAGAACAGAACTATCATGGAAGCTGCAAAAGCAATGCTTCATGATCAAGACCTTCCTATGCATCTTTGGGCGGAAGCTGCTAGAACAACGGTGTATGTACAGAACCATACTCCACATAGAGTACTCGAGAACAAGGCTCCTGAAGAAGTCTTCTCCAGTTAGAAACCAAAAGTCAGCCATCTGAGAATATTTAGCTGTCCTATGTACATACACATTCCAAAAGAAAAGAGAACAAAATTAGATCCTTCAGGAAAGAAGGGTATATTTATGGGATACTATGAAAGCTCAAAGGCTTACAGAATGTATTTCCCAGGATACAAGAAGATTGACATCAGCAGGGATGTGACATTTGATGAAGACATAGCTTACAGCAAATCCAGAAAGAGACCTGCTGAAGAACCTAAAGAAGCAAAAGCACCCAGAATTCATGATACAACCATGAATGAAGAAACTCAAGAAGAAGATCGAGAAATTGAAGAACCACAAAGACCTATAGATCCACCTCTGGAGAAGAACCCTCATAAGAGGAAACTTGCTTGGGTACAAGAACTTATCCAAGGTACGGGAAGATATGGGGCTCCTAAAGAGAATCACAGAGAAAGAAAGAGGACCAGATCCTGTTCTGGGTATGTATCTTTACTATGTGATTTCATTGATAAAGAACCTTCCAGTTATGAAGAAGCATCAAAACGGAAAGGATGGAAGGATGCTGTCGTCGAAGAATACCAATCAATCATGAAGAATGATGTTTGGGATGTTGTCCCAAGACCATATAGGAAGTCAGTTGTAACTTCCAACTGGATCTACAACATCAAGCATGCTGTAGACGGTAGCATTGAGAAATATAAGGAAATATTTTTAGCTCTGGGTTTCTCTTAGAAAGAGGGAATAGACTATGAAGAAACCTTTGCACCTGTAGCCAGATACACTTCCATCAGATCAGTACTTTCTCTGGCTGCAGTGATTAAATGGAAGATACACTAGATGGATGTTAAGACTACTTTCTTGAATGGTGTAGTGGAAGAGGAAGTGTATGTAGAACAACCACTCGATTTTGAGACACATTACAGAGAGACTCATGTGTGCAGATTGAAGAAAGCCCTGTACGGTTTGAAACAGGAACCTAGGACCTAGTATGGTAGAATTGATAGCTTTCTATCCAGTTTGGGCTTTAACAAGAGTAAAGCAGATTCCAACCTTTACTACAAGGTTGAAGATGGAAACCCAGTGATGTTTCTACTGTATGTAGATCATCTATTTGTGACAGGTACGGATGGGTTGATTGCTTATACGAAGAGAAATCTTGCTGTTGAGTTTGAGATGAAGGACTTGGGTATGATGCATTACTTTCTAGGTATGGAGGTGTGGCAAAGTGTAGATGGAATCTTCGTTGGACAAGAGAAGTATGTAGTAGAGATCCTGAAGAGGTTTGGGGTGATGGACTGCAAGGTCATGGCCACACCTATGGCATCGAACTTGAAGCTATTGAGTGATGCTTCATGAGAGATGGTTGATGCTATGATGTATCATCAGATGATTGGGTCCTTGATGTACTTGATGAACATGAGACCAAGCATTTTATTTGTTGTGAACACCTTGAGCCAGTTCTTAACAGATCCAAGAAATGTTCACTTGATCGCTGCAAAGCATATTCTGAGATACCTAAGGGGTAAAGTTGATTATGGGCTTAAGTATGATGCAAATAAAAAGATTAACGTGGAGGGTTATGTTGATTCAGATTGGGCAGGCAGTGCCATCGTTAGGAAGAGCACTTGAGGGTGTTGCTTCAGTATGGGAATAGGTGTGATCTCTTGGTTTAGCAGGAAGCAATCCTGTGTGGCACTGAGTACAGCTAAAGCAGAGTATGTCACAGCTTGTTTAGATAGTTGTGAGGCAGTATGGATGTGAAAGCTACTATTTGATTTATTTGATCTCCAGATGGATGCTACTTGTATACATTATGACAACCAAAGTTGCGTAAAGTTCTCAGAGAATCCAGTGTTCCATGACAAGTCGAAGCATATCTAGATCAAGTACCACAATATCAGGGACATGGTGCAGAGGGGAGCAATGAAGCTCTAGTATGTTGTGACATAGGTACAGATAGCTGATGTATTGAGAAAGCCATTGGCCAGAGTGAAGTTCGAGTACTTCAGGGAGAAGCTTGGTGTTCCCAATATCGAGGTTTCCTCCAAGGGAAAGTGATGAGTCCCATTGCCATTCTGACATGGTGAGAGGATTGGTTCCTTCCATGCTTAGATATAAGGGCTGAGCCATTCTGTCATGGTGAGAGGATTGGTTCCTTCCATGACAGATGTGAGTGTTGACCATTCTATCGAGTAGGATAGATGTAAGGGCAACTGCCATTTTGGGAATGGAGGTACCTGGTCAGTTACCAGGAATACTCAGTCCGAGATTGAGAAGAGCCATTCTGATGAGTAGGTCAGATGTAAGGGCTGAACCATTCTGTCATGGCTAAAGGATTAGGTTCCTCCCATGTTAGATGTGAGTGTTGGCCATTCTGTTGAGTAGGATGGATGTAACGGAAACTTCCACTCTCCGGGAGAATGGAGGCACCTGGTCCATTAACAAGAAGCTTAGTCTAGGACTAGGGGCCATTCTAACGAGGGTGTAGGATTCAGTTCCTACCAGGTCAAATGTGAGTGCATGCCCTTCTAATGAGGGTGTAGGATTTGGTTCCTACCAGGTCATATGTAAGTGCAGAGCCTTTCCATCATTGTGTGCAGGATGCGATTCTAGTGTTGATGAAAGTATGGAAATATTTCAACCCTGTGAGTAGGATGTGTTCCTACCTAGATGGATGTAAGTGCAGAAATATTCTATCACTGTGAACAGGAGGTGATTCCAACCTGGATGAAAGTATGGAAATCTTTCATCACTATGAGTAGGATGTGTTGCTGCCTGGATAGAAGTCTTCCATCATTGTGAGTAGGATGTGATTCTAGCCTGGATGAAAGTATGGAAATTTTTCATCACCGTGAGTAGAATGTGTTCCTGCCTGGATGGAAGTGAGTACTATGCCTTTCTAACAATTAGGTCAGATATAAGTGCTGAATCCTTTTCAAAGATGATAGTGTTGTCCTTTCATGCTGGTGAATGTGAGTGCTAGGACTTTCTAATGTGATTGTAGGTTTCTACATGATCAGATGTGAGTGTTGGGCGTGTTTTTCTGACCAGTAGGTCAAATGTAAGTGCTGGGAAAAGACCTACATGATGGCTAGGCCTTAAACCAACATGAAAGAAGGCTAGCTCTGTAGAACTTCCTATGATGAGAAGAATCATGAGATGGCACACATGATGATGACCAGATGAGATTTAGATCGAGCTATGATCTAGATCCAGTTATGATGACTCTGAGAGATCCAAATCGAGTGATGATCCAGATTGAGCAGTGATGATATAGATCAAGTGATGATCCATATCCAGCAGTAATGATCCAGATCGAGTGATGATCCAAATCCAGTCTAGTGATGATGATCCGGATCAAGAGATGATCCAGATCCAGTGATGATGTCCTATGATGATCCAGATTGAGAGATGATCCAGATTCAAAGGATGAAGATGACTTGAAGACTCAGAAGACTCAAGATGTAGATGACGAGATGATCCAGTTGATACAGAGAAGAAGACCAGTGCTGAAAATTGTGTCAAAAGAATACCTTCCTAGTTAAGAGGGAGTGTTGAAGTATTTGTAACTTTGGAATGTATTTATCTATGTATCTTATGTATTGTAACTCGATTTTTATTCCAGGATGCATCTATTATGTAATTGAGTCATGTTGTCATTCCCTGATGTTCCGATCAGGAGAATCAATAATGTAAACAAGTCATGTAAATTCATAGTGGGTAACCCTCCAATTGTCTAAGAGTTAAAGTTCTTACAGTTCCAGGACAATAGGGTTATTAGACTCTCCAAGTAGAGGTCAGCCCTAGTAGGGTTTTAGTCATGCCGGGATTAGTATAAATAGAGAGTTGGACTCTCTATTTAGAACACATCACTCACACACTCAAGTGTAGCACATAGCTGAGGAAGGAGAAGACATTGGGGCTAGACAAGAAGAAGATTATTGCTGTTGGGAGTGCATCTTACTTTTTTGGGGTTTTACCTTTTCTACTGATTCTATCTCTGAGGAAGTTGTGGGGTTTTCTCCTTTATGGTTACTCCGAGGTAAAACATTGTGTTCATTGTCTCTTGTGTTTGATTGCTGTACTTGTTATTCTCTCAGTTAAAGATCCTAATAATTCTAGCTTAATGTTGAAAAAATAACACTTATCAGTTAGGTAATTAACTCAGATAGATTTCCCAGTCTTGTTTCTGGTGGCGCCTTAGCCTTGAGCTCCTCACCAGAAACAAGTACAATAATAATACACAATTACAAAGTATTTATCGGTATGCAAGAGGGATATTACATCCTCTCCCCCTAAAATATAACACCATCCCCGGTGTTCCTATTTTTACCATATTTCCTTCTTCTCATGAGTCCTCTTTTCTTACTTCGTCTCTTATGTGTTGATGTAGTTGTAACTTCGGAATGTATTTCACTTGTATTTATTATCTATTGTAACCCGATGTTTATTCTGGGATGTTATCATGTTATGTCATGCCCCGATATTATGATCGGGAGAATCAATAATATTAACAAGTCTTGTCAAGTTATTGTGGGTAACCCTCTGATTGTCTAAGGGTTAAAGTCCCCGCAGTTCCGGGGCACTAGTGTTATTAGATTCTCCTAGTAGAGGTTGGCCCTAGTAGGTTTTTAGTCATGACAGGATTAGTATAAATAGAGAGTTGGACTCTCTATTTAGCACACATCACTTACACACTCAAGTGTAGCGCATAGTTGAGGAAGGAGAAGACATTGGGGCTAGTGAATAAGAAGGTTACTGATGTCGAGAGTGCATCTTACTATTTTGTGGTTTTACGTTTGTGCTGATTCTATATCTGAGGAAGTTGTGGGGTTTTCTCCATTTATGGTTTCCTGAAGAAAAACATTGTGTTCATTGTCTCCTGTGTTTGATTGTTGTACTTGTTGTTCTCTCAGTTAAAGATCCTAACATAATGCTATCTTGAATGTTGAAAAACTAACATGGTATTAGAGCTAACCTAAGAAGAAGACACTGTGCAACTACGGGAACTAGGAATTCCTACTTTCTCGATCTCTTTCCTTAGGGTGCATCTTTTTGTCGAAGCAGAATCCAATTCTGAGGTTTTTTAGTTTTGGACCTGTCACTGCTACCGAAAATTAGGGCTTTTCACAGAGGAGGAATTTTTCAGTGAGCCCAGGCCTAGATTGATCTCCTCCACAAAATTGAAGTTAGGAATAAATTTCAAGGCATTGGCTGGACAGAACTCCGTAAAAGAAAAACCCTAATTTGCTCCTGAGCCAACTCTACAAGATTTCAGCTCAAGTTTCAAATCTGACATCTTGACCTGGTAAGATCTAAAATATTTTGTATTTCCATTTGACGTTCTCAGTTAAGATGTCTCATCATACCAAGCTTGATGAAAATCTTGAGGGAGCTGATAACTTCCGAGCTTGGAAGTATGGGATCTCCCTGGTCCTAGAAGAGAATGAGTTAGACTCCTACATCTATGAGGAGGTTCCAATTCCAGAGGGAGGTGAGGCTAAGGATTTGGATAAGAAGAAGTTGGTTATGGAAAACAGAATCATTGTTGATTCTATCAAGGATCATCTCATACCACAGGTGTCCTCCCTAAAGACACCTAAAGCTATGTTTGATGCCCTAACAAAATTGTTTGAAGGGAAGAACATAAGCCAAAAGATGACTCTGAGAAACTAGCTGAAGAATGTGAAGATTCAGAATGCAAAAACAATCCAGTCTTACTTCACAAGAGTTTCTCAGATCAAGGAAAAAACTAAAAGCTATTGATGAAGAAGTGGAAATTGCAGAGATTGTGATGACTACTTTGAATGGCCTCCCTAGGTCATGGGATTCTTTCATCCAAGGAATATGTGCTAGAAAGAAGTTAGTCAAGTTCAACATACTATGGGAAGAGTGTTCCCAAGAAGAATCTTGAATAGCATCTCGAGAAGAGAAGATGGGAAGTGAAGATCAGGCTCTCACGGTACACTCCAAGTCTCACTCCAAGACATCCAAAAGAAGATCTCATTTCCAGAGAGGTAAGTCCTATCACAAAAAGGATTTATCTAGAGTCATATGTTATACATGTGATGAAGCAGGACATTATGCAAAGAACTATCCTAAGAAACCAAAGCCAACAAATGAGAGCAACAAAATAAGGCATCATGCTCATACTGCAGAGGATGATGAACCATCCAAGAAGAGAACCAGATATGAAAGTGAAGATTCTTCAAGCGAGGATGAATATGTTTTGATTTCCGCTCTCATGGGAAACATTACTCATGGAAGTGATGATTGACTCATCGACAGTGGGGCTTCCAAACATATGACAGGATTCAAGGAATCATTTGTAATACTATTAGAACATGAATCAACTCACAAGGTAAAGCTAGGAGATGACTACAAATATCCAATAAAAGGTAGTGGGGAATCTTCCTATAAACTAGACTCTGGAAAGTCTCTAACAATGAAGGAAGTATTGTTTGTGCCAGGACTCAAGAAGAACCTCCTATCCATATCAGCATTAGATGCAAAAGGAATGTGGGTTGCATTAATAGATGGTCAAGTCATCATGTGGCCAAAAGGAAATAATATCGATGATGCAGTGGTGATTGGAGAACAAGAAGGAGGATTGTACAAATTGAAGGGCCATCCAGAACAAGCCTTGGTCCATGGCATAGTAGAGCCAAGTGAACTTTGGCAGAGAAGGATTGCACATGTGCATTACAGAGCACTACCGATTGCAAGGAAAGTTGTTGAAGGTCTTCTAGAAATCCAAGCAAAACATGATGGGGTCTGCAAAGGATGTGTGAAAGGAAAGAATACAAAGAAGACATTTCCAAGAAGCAAGAGCAAAGCAAAAGGAATCTTGGAAATCATCCACTTCGATGTATGCGGTCCTATTTCATCAAACTCACTAAGTGGGTATGCATATTATGTTTCTTTTATTGATGATTTTTCTAGCAAGACATGGGTTTACTTCATGAAGAACAAAGAGAAATTATTCAGAAAGTTCAAGGAATTCAAAGCCTTGATCGAGAACCATACTGAAAAGAAGATGAAGATTTTTTGATTAGATAATGGTGGAGAATTCACTTCAAATCAATTCAAAGAGATATGCACAGAATCAGTGATTAAGAGGGAGTTGTCCACTCCTTATAATCCACAACAAAATGGAATTGCAGAAAGGAAGAATAGAACTATCATGGAAGCTACAAGAGCAATGCTTCATGATCAAGACCTTCCTATACACCTTTGGGCAGAAGCTACTCGAACAGTGGTGTATGTACAAAACCGTACTCCACATAGAGTACTTGAGAACAAGACTCCTAAAGAAGTCTTCTCTGGAAAGAAACCAGAAGTCAGCCATCTCAGAATATTTGGCTGTCCAATGTACATTCACATTCCAAAAGAAAAGAGGACTAAATTAGATCCTTCAGGAAAGAAGGGTATATTTATGGGATACTCTGAAAGCTCAAAGGCTTATAGAATATACTTCCCAGGATTCAAGAAGATTGGCACCAGTAGGGATGTGACATTCGATGAAGATACAACATACAACAAATCCAGAAAGAAACCTGCTGAAGAATTTGAAGAAGCAGAAGCACATAGAGTTCATGATACAACCATGAACAAAGAAGCTCAAGAAGAAGATCGAGAATTTGAAGAAACACAAAGACCTATAGATCCACCTCTGGAGAGGAATCCTCATAAGAGGAAACCTGCTTGGGTATGAGAACTTATCCAAGGTGTAGAGAGATATGGGGCTCCAGAAGAGAATCAGAGAGAAAGAAAGAGGACCAGATCCTGCTCTGGGTATGTAACTTTACTATGTGATTTCATTGATAAAGAAACTTCCAGTTATGAAGAAGTGGCAGAATGGAAAGAATGGAAGGATTCTATGATCGAATAATACCAATCAATCATGAAGAATGATGTTTGGGATGTTGTCCCAAGACCAAAAGGGAAGTCAGTTGTAACTTCCAAATGGATCTACAAATCAAGCATGGTGCAGATGGTAGCATTGAAAAATATAAGGCAAGATTTGTGGCTCGGGGTTTCTCTTAGAAAGAAGGAATAGATTATGAAGAAACCTTTGCACCTGTAGCCATATACAGTTCCATCAGATCAGTACTATCTCTGGCTGTAGTAATGAAATTGAAGATACACCAGATGGATGTCAAGACTTCTTTCTTGAATGGTGTAGTAGAAGAGGAAGTATATGTGGAATAGCCACTCAGTTTTGAGACACATGACAGGGAGTCTCATGTGTGAAGATTGAATAAAGCCATGTATAGCCTGAAACAGACACCCAGGACATGGTACGGTAGAATTGATATCTCTCTATCCAATTTGGTCTTTACCAAGAGTAAAGAAGATTCCAACCTTTACTACAAGGTTAAAGATGGCAACCCAGTGATACTTCTACTATATGTAGGTGCTGTATTTGTGACAGGTATGGATGGGTTTATTGTTGATACAAAGAGAAAGCTTTCTTTCGATTTCGAGATGAAGGACTTGGGTATGATGCATTATTTTCTGAGTATGGAGGTGTGGCAGAGTATAAATGGAATCTTCCTTGGACAAGGTAAGTATGCAGTAGAGATCCTGAAGAGGTTTTGGATGATGGACTGCAAGGCTATGGCCACACCTATGGCATCGAAATTGAAGCTATTGAGTGATGCTTCATCAGAGTTAGTTGATGCTATGATGTATAATCAGATGATTGGGTCCTTGATGTACTTGATGAACACGAGACCAAGCATTTGCTTTGCTGTGAACACCTTGAGCCAGTTCTTGACAGATCCGAGAAATGTTCACTTGATTGCTGCAAAGCATATTCTAAGGTACCTGAGGGGTACAATTGATTATGGGTTCAAGTACGATGTGAATCAAAAGATTAACCTGGAGGGTTATGTTGATTCAGGTTGGGCAGGTAGTTCCATCGATAGGAAGAGAACCTCAGGGTGTTGCTTTAGTATGGGATCAGGTGTGATCTCTTGGTTTAGCAGGAAGCAATCCTATGTGGCACTGAGTACAGTTGAAACATAGTATTTCACAGCTTACTCAACTAGTTGTGAGGCAGTATGGCTATGAAAACTACTGTCCGATTTATTTGATCTCCAGATGGATGTTACTTGTATACATTGTGACAACTAGAGTTGCGTGAAGTTGCAAGAGAATCAAGTGTTCCATGACAAATCATAGCACGTCGAGATCAAGTATCACTATATCAAGGATATGGTGTAGAGTGGAGTAGTGAAGCTCTAGTATGTTGTGACTTTGTAACAGATAGCTGATGTGTTGATGAAGCCATTGGCTAGGGTGAAGTTCTAGTACTTCAGGGAGAAGATTGGTTTTCTCTAGATAGAGGTTTCCTCCAAGGGAAAGTGATGGGTCCCATAGCCATTTTGACAAGCAGGTCAGAGATAAGGGCTAAGCCATTTTGTCATGGTGAGAGGATTGGTTCCTTCCTTGACATATATGAGTACTGAGATTCATAGCCATTCTGACGAGCAGGTCATATATAAGGGCTGAGCCATTTTGTTCATGGCTAAAGGATTAAGTTCCTCCCATGTCAGATATAAGGGCTACCACCATTCTGATGAGTAGGTCAGATGTAAGGGAAGTGCCATTCTATTTATGGCTAAAGGATTAAGTTCCTCCCATGATAGATGTGAGAGCTATCCATTCTGACGAGTAGGTCAGATGTAAGGGTTACCGCCATTCTGACGAGTAGGTCAGATGTAAGGGTAGTTCCCTTCTTTTCATGGATAAAGGATTAAGTTCCTCCCATGATAGATGTGAGAGCTAGCCATTCTGACGAGTAGGTCAGATGTAAGGGCTATCGCCATTCTAATGAGCACGTCAGATGTAAGGGCAATGCCATTCTGTCATGGCTAAAGGATTAGGTTCCTTCCATGTCAGATGTGAGTGTTTGCCATTCTCATGAGTAGGTCAGATGTAAGGGCTACCGCCATTCTGACGATTAGGTCAAATGTAAGGGCTACCGCCATTCTGAAGAGTAGGTCAGATATAAGGGCTACCAAAGACCTATGAGGAGGTAGGCATACACCGAGCATGAAAGAAGGATGGCTGTGTAGAAATTCCTATGATGAGAAGAATCATGATATAGCACATATGACGATGACAAGAGAATATCCAGATCGAGATATGATCCAGATCCAGTTATGATGACTCTGAGAGATCCAAATCGAGTGATGATCTAGATCCAGTAGTGATGATCCAGATCAAGTGATGATCTTGATCTAGTCCAGCAGTGATGATCCAGATCTAGTGATGATGATCCAGTGACGATGTTCCAGATCGAGTATGATCCAGTGACGATGTTCTAGATCGAGTATGATCTAGTGATGATGATCTAGATCTAGTGATGATCCAGATCCAAATGAAATATGACTTGAAGACAAAGAAGACTTGAATATGCATATGACGAGATGATCTAGTTGATACAGAGAAGAATACCAGTGATGAAAATTGTGTCGAGATAATACCTTCCTAGTTAAGAGGGAGTGTTGATGTAATTGTAACTTCAGAATGTATTTCACTTGTATTTCTTATCTATTGTAACCCGATATTTATTCTAGGATTTTATCATCTTATGTCATGCCCCGTTGTTCTAATCGAGAGAATCAATAATATAAACAAGTCATGTGAAGTCATTGTGGGAAACCCTCCGATTGTCTAAGGGTTAAAGTCCCCGGAGTTCCGGGGCAATAGGGTTATTAGACTCTCCTAGTAGAGTTCGGCCCTAGTAGGTTTTTAGTCATGCCGAGATTAGTATAAATAGAGAGCTGGACTTTCTATTTAGCACACATCACTTACACACTCAAGTGTAGCACATAGTTGAGGAAGGAGAGGACACTGGGGCTAGTGAAGAAGAAGGTTACTACTATCAGGAGTGCATCTAACTGTTTTGTGGTTTTACCTTTGTGCTTATTCTATCTCTGAGGAAGTTGCGGGGTTTTCTCCATTTATGGTTTCCCTGAATAAAAACATTGTGTTCATTATCTCTTGTTTTTTATTGATATACTTGTTGTTATCTCAGTTAAACATCCTAACATAATGCTAGCTTGAATGTTGAAAAACTAACATTATGTTCTGATCTCCTTTGATCCTTCATGATTTTTCACAAGTATCTATCTTTATCAAGACCTTTAGTTTCCTATAACAAGATTAGGTCCACCAAAAATTTATTCAGTCACACATTTAAAAATTCTATAATTCAACTTAAAACATAAATAAGGGATCCTTTTGCATCATCAGGATTCCAACTTATGGAACATCTTCTAGTCTTTAATTGTATTTTTATCATCATAATACATAATTTTTCTCAATAATGTAATTGATTCATAAGTAATCCAATTGGACAATTAACTAGTCATTCATCTAAGGTAACCCTTCCTTTCATTAATCATCTATTTCACAAACTCTTAGTCAAAAGATTTCATTCGTCATCTATTTCACAAAATATTAATCAAAAACTTTAAATTCCTTTAAGTTTTTTTTTTCTTCTCATTTACACATTAAGTTATGTGACAGTATAGTTGCTTGAAAATTTTGATAACATATTTTTGTTCATTATTTTCCAAACTCTACCTTGATTTCTTTTCCGATTCATATGTGGACTTACAGCTATATCCGAGCTCACTACCCCTTTTGACCACTATTCAAAAATTTTCTCCTCAATGACATAAAACACCGTCCTATCTTCCAGATGTCAAGCTTTTCCCAGGGCTTGATATTGATGTCATAACTCCTTCCTGATTCCCCTCAAGCCCTCTCTCTTGAGTCACAAAATTCCTTTTCCCACCCGGCTTCCTGCTTGACTCCCGAAAAAGCATGGTAGAGTTAGACCATCAATTGTCTTGCCACTTCATTTGCCTTAACACCAATGTGCTCATATGACAATCATTTGACTAACACCATTGTGCTCCCATGACAATCATTTCCCTAACACCAATGTGATCATACAACAATCATTTTCCTAACAATGATTGTGTTCCCACAACATATATTTTCCTTATACTTAATGTTAACTACAACGTTTGAATTTTGTGACACCCGAACTTGGGGCTTAACGTGATTTCATTGTCATTGCCCCGTTCATTGAATTATTTATAACTTCACGGTTAGTTGTAATGGAATCACCATCTATTGATAAAGAATAATTTTCATCCATATTTGTAAGGATTAGTACCTTTACCATCATGCATGGTTCATGCAATCCTACAATTCATCTAGAATAAATCATTACTTATTTTTTAGAAATTTAGATCAACTTATTTACAAAGGTGGATTTAAAATCCCTGTCTTGTGTTGAACATAACAATGGTCAAACATCATGGTAAATCACTGCAATGTCAGTACATAAATATCATAATCCATAGTTAATCCTTGATTCATAAAAACCTCAAAATACAAAAATTATAATAATATCAAAAGTAAAACAATACTCATTCTTGAGCGCTTAAACTCAGTTATTTATGCCAATGAATTTTTTGTAACCAATAGCCCATTTTAATTGGTAGTGTTTCCAACATACTCTTGCAATGTTAGTCCATATCAATATACAACGTTCATTTCAAATATTATTAGAAATTACACATCTTTACTCATATGTGTTTGGATTGTTACCAGGGAATGGACATTGCAACTCTCCACATTACTTCCCAATCATTCAATAAACAATAATGGATAATATTTTTTAAGGGTAACTATAGGTTCAGAATACTATTAACCCACTTTTCATGATTTTTTTTCAATGCTTATACCACACACTCGTAATCAACATGTTTTCAAAAACTAGTAATGTTTTTAACATGATGGGATATAATATGCTTCAATATGTATTAGAGCTTGTTACTTACATACCAGTACATAAATTTTAAGGTGCTAACCTAACTCACTCTTTTAGCACAAGCACAACTTCATAAAAGAGTCATATTAATTATTTTCTCAATCCTTTAATTTCAGTGTTAGATGCTACACATGTATTGTCACATATTACATGAAATACACCAATACCCCAAGGGGTATTTGTTATGGTAAGCTGTCCACTCTACTTCCACTCATGATAATTTAGGTTCAACCTGAAAATATCTTTTAATTTAGACTTTCATTTAAATTATAGTCTGTTTGTAAGAATCTTCTCTTAACAAACAATTTTCTCTAAATCAAGTCTTATGATATGCCTAACATTCCCATGCCTACATCCTTCTTTACATATAAAGGGTGTTTACTCGCACATTTTTGTTGATAATGTAATACATACATTCACCTTGATACTTCCTTTCTTTATCCTCCAAGTTACCTCTTTCAATCTTTGAAGGCCCACTTGAATAAATCATTTCCCCCGTCCATCATTGCCATGCATCCACAACAAAATAATTCGATTGGTTAGAGCTATCCATCTTCCCACTTTCTGACTACATGTTGAACCCAAAAAGGCCCTAGTGCTATTACTTCAGTACTGATACCATCTGTAACATCCCCAAGTCAATAAAAAAAATTCCCTATCAAAAGACAACTTATACCATCGATACCCCTACAACAACTATTGCTACTCTCAAAGCATTCCTCTAGAGTTCAGATTTGTTTATCAAGGTATACCTGTATCCTTTTTAATTATTCATGACGCACACATTTATAGAAAACCATAATCTATGGCAAAGTATTTTATGCATTATCATAGTTTTAGCAGTCCTTTAGATTATAGTTTTCCAATGAAGGCTTTACCTTAGAATTATGACATAATACACCTCCATTTGCACTACCAATGCAAATATTAATAATAGCCTAACTTTGTGATCTACAATGCATTCAATTATACATAAATATGTTTGATCTCAATAAAGAACTACTTATATGCAGCTTCCAACTATCATTTTGAATACATACTCAAATTTCTTTAACCCCATTTCAACATACACTGACTTGCGATTAACATATGGGTCTCTTAAGTGATTAAATTCACTATTTCAATCATTGATATTTATCCGTAAGGTATTTATCATCAATGGTGTCAATTTATATATCTACCATCCCTTTAACAAAATATCCTCTTTTTACAGGGATATCCATTATTTAATTCTAACTAATGAAACATAAGAGGCACACTTCTATTCCTATTAACAACATATCTTTACAATCTTCCATCCAAAAATAGATTAGTCATCTTAATGTATTTCCAATCCATTATTATTTATAACTTAAGAGGTGTGGTATACAAACATTTCATAGTGTCTTTAAAACAATTCTAGTGTGCGGACAAAGTCATTATTTTCCTTGATTATCTTTTCTAAAGTAATTAATCAATTGACAAGGTTGCAGAACAACATCATATGTACACAAAATAATACAAGGAAATTAAAACATTCAGACACAATAAATGAGAGAGACACAATGTACTTGCTTCACCCAATCCATGGGTTATGTCCACCAAACAGTCACATCCCGTGACATTCATTTCACTAAAAGCATTACAATCAACAACATCAATGATTCCATTCTTTCTGTCTTTCTCATAGACTCTCTCTGTCTAAGAGTATTTCTAAGCTATTTACTAATAAAATTTGAAATAGTTGGTTAGGTAATTCATTAAATCGAAATGGATCAATCTCCCATTCTTCATGCAATATAACAATCAAATGGTGTGTGGAAGTTGGTGCATATTATAGCAACAACCTAGTTGCCAATAGAATAGCATTATAGTTTCTACATTTGTGTGAAAGGGACAGTATAGTTTCCAAATTCCTTGTGCCAAATCAAGCCTGCAAGAACATTTGCAGAGCCAAAAGGGCCAATCTCGAAAATTTAGGAAAACATATATATCATTTCATGCCTAACTCAAGACGTGAACACTTAATTTATAAAACTTACCCTTTTCCCCGTTATATTCTCAGCTACACCCTTCCTTTTATTGTTCCTCGGTTTAGGCTCTTCCTTTTCCTTCTTAAGAGCGAGTGATCTAATTAAAAGGTTGGGTGGGGTCTGTTTAGATCTGTTCGAATCATTTTGCAATATCCACAATTACTTGTTTGTCTAAAATGGATAAATATCCCTATCAAAGTTCTATAATCCATTCCCTAAAATATTAGAATCGGATGTTTGCAGAGAGGTATTTTATATTTTCTCTAAGTTTAAATATTTAAACAACACTGAGAGAGAAAAGGAGCAATAATCATCACAAATAACATCGCTCCCTCTCCCGACACAAGAACCCAACATCATCCAAGTGTAAAATAAGAAGATAAACCCGAGAGATGAAGCCCAAGGACTGATCATGTGTTTTTAGATGTATATTATCATTGGGTCCCAGTCTAACCATCGTGAGCTTCTCCAGAAATGAAATTTAAAAAAATGACACATGTCATTGCAACCATCATACTAGTTGCATAGGATATCACTAAGAAGACCCATATTTCCAGCGATATGAAATCAAGTTTTTGCGCTGAGAGGCGCATTCTACAGCCCGGTATGAGGTAGAAGTGTGATTCCGTGCTCAACGTGGAGATGACACGTGTCACATAAAAAAGTCGGCTTATATATCTCTATATATACAAGTCGGCTTAATAATTAATAATCTTAGGTGTATATATATATATTTGTAAGTAAATCAAAACATCCCTTGAAACAACTTCTACTTCTTCTCTGTCAACGTAATTCGGCATTGCCCCCTGTTCCATCGACTTCTGAGAAACAACCTTTCTGTATATTCTACATAAAACAACATCCTTTATCTCAACAAGCCAATTGAATTTGTTCAGTATAACTTCATACAATATAATTCCTACAAAATCTTCAATAATTTTAAATACTTCCATTTTAACTCAGGAGTGAGAATCATCAGAAAAACTCCAAGTGCAGATCTCTCCCTCTCTTAAGATTCATATCTCCTGCCTTAAATAGTATGAGCGATCGAAAACATCCAAGTTTTAACTATCAATCAGAGGAAGAAAAATTCTAGAAGCAAATCTCCAACGCAGGTGAAAAACATCAAACCTAAAATTATCTACAAACCCTAAAATCCATCAATTTCTGGATTTTGTTTTTGTTTTGGCATCTGGATTTTCCCTTCTACAATTTTGACTTCTAATAATGCAGCAATTATGAACTGATCTCCAGCTTAGATCCAGCAAAGCACATTATCTCTTTATCTGCAATCTGCGATTTTCACTTCAAGAGAAATTATATAAATTTGCTTATCTCTTTATATACAGTCTTTTTCTGTCAAGAAAAAGACTGTATAATTGAATTACTGTATAAGAAGTATGTTTTCTCTGAATGCGTATGACAAGGAAGAAGCCACCCGAACCCACGATAAATTGAAGTATATCCCAATTGTGTTTTGAAGGCGGTCCTTACAGCAAACGCTGGAGCATACTCCGCATTTATACCATGCTCCGGTAGTGGAATATAGCTCCAACGGTAAAATAGATTGAGTGAATAGATCACCAATTTTCTTGATAACAAAAAAGAGTTCCAATCAAGAAATAACTACTACTCGATCCATTCTACAATCCAAATTGTAGTTCTGGAATTAATCCAACCAAATAATATTGAGTTGTGATGGCGCCTGCTGGATAAGCACAGATGGAAGTCGTACATAGTACTCAGTCACCCAGCAGGTGAACAAATCTGAAAACAATAAAATATCCCACAAAATCACAAATAGAATTCAATCTGGATCTAAAACAGCTCAATTTGCTGGAAGCACAACTAGATCACCACGGATCACGAACTGAGTAGCAGTTCTCTCAATCTTCAAGCAATCTGCAACAACACCAAAGCAAAATAGTGCTCACCCAGTTAGATTCTCCTCTAATTGTAGTGGGAAACCATGGGATACCACGAGCTGGACTTGGAGGAGGTGAGCCCATGTTCTGCAACAAAAAAAATATTCTAAGAAATTTAAAGTGTTTTGCTGGCCACAATTCAGGGATAGTTACAAATATGACCGAGTAAGAAGTGGAAGAAAAACCTATTAAATCTTTCTAATGACACCAGCGATCCAAATATAACTGGAAATACCCAACAATCATGGCAAGATATCACAACCCATCTCGTCGTGAAAGAATCTGCTCTGATACCGTGAATATGTTTTATATTAACTTGAATGAAAAATACATGAGAATAGCTCTATTTATATGTGAGCTTACAATTTTACAATCAATATTAGTTGGTTACACTGCAATTCTAATATCTAACTATGTTAGGATATACTAATACCAACAATCTGTACAAAATTTTGTTACTGAATGAAAAAATGATCTACTTAGTAAATGATCTACTGAGTTAGAAGGCAAGCTTTCAATCAAATGCAACAACTGATTGAAATTGAAAGAGAAGAAACGAGAGAAAAAAAATTGAGAGACAAAGATTGCTGCGACAACAAATGACTGATGATCAAAGAGAAGAACAACGAAAAAAAGATCGTGAAAGGAAAAGATTGCAAGTGCAAAGTCAAAATGAGGAAGATAGGGAGGAGCATAGAAGTGGATCTAACACCATATGTACTGTCAGAGAGAGACAGTACATGTTGGAGAAAGTGGCCCAAAGTTGGTAGGTAACATATCTAAGAAAGGTGAGCAACAGTATGTGAAAGCACCAATTGTCGACTTCATTGCCCCCGTACAGGTTGGTATGCACAGCTTTGGCAACAAGAGGGCCATACAAGATGTACTGTACAAAATATAAACCAAAAGTCGGCATCAAAACTTGAAACTAAGGTGTCGATTTGGAATGAAACAAAAAATATACAACCAACCCCAATTCTTGAACAAAACATTTCAAGATTTTATAATCAATCCAGAAAAACCTAACTACTAATAACATGAGGTCAGATATGATTCCACAGTAGTCAACAGATCAAAAATAAAGCAACACGTTTTCTGCATCTACAAAATTGAGATGTAGGTGAATCTTTCTGTTCAGAAACTATGAAGCAGCTAATATACAGTACATACCTTGAGACTGCCCAGGTATACCCATGGCCAATCTGACAGAAAACACGACTTCCACTGCATGATGAACACAAACATAAGTCGTAGGAAACCCAGAAACCGGGCCGACCCTGCGACCCCGCTAACCGAGAGGTTCTTCACTAATTTCCAGGAGGGCAGTATTGAACCCTTGGCACTACGAGCTCATGACAATACGTAACTTTGAAAGGCGTTGGGCATTGATGGCCGGGAAAGGATACCGGAGCAAATGAAAAGCTGGGTAGGCGGTGAATAAATGTCTTGGAAGTTCTTCGTAATTGTTCCATTTCGTAGATCTGTGTATAGTTCATTAGATTGATATTTAAATGCATATGCCAGTTCGTGATTCTGGAGAAATTTTTCCTTCATGTGAGCCCTTTTTCCAATGTTTGACCTTTTCAGTATATCTACTCATTAAATTGATGTTCATATCTATATAAATGCGTCTCTGTCAGTTCAGGGATTTGGAGAGCGTTGGATTAATTTAATATATATGGATGATCAAACTCCATAAAGAAGCTTATGAAAGCATATTGAAACACATAAACTAGCATAGCAACAAGTAAAAAGTAAAATGAAGTAAAATGATTATTCGTTGGATAAATTTTGTTGATTCGCTTAGATAAGTTTAAAATCTTTAAAACTTATCAACATAATTAATAAATATATATAGTTTTAATGTACAATTAGTGGGATAGTAATCAACAACCAGTAAATCTTGAGAAAACATCCCAATATCTATATAGCCTGAGACAAATAAACCTATACAAACAAAACTTGAACCATTCCTCACACTAGCACCACCAGACCCAAAAATGATCAACTATCCAACACTCTCACCCAAAAGAAAAAAAGAATAACGCATGCAGCTGTTCAAAAAGTTTGAGTATGTGTTGCATCTCTAACGTTCATGAGAAATCACTTTGTTTGTAATATGTGTTATATTCAATATGAATATCAAATATATCTATTTTAAAACAATATCTCCATCATATCACATTCTTCTTATTCACCTTCTTACATTGTTACATTGTTATTCTTAAGCTTCTTTCATGTAATTTTATAATGTAAAAATTGGATTATAAAATATTCTACTGTAAAATTCAATTGCAAAAATAACTAAAAACATATACATACTATGGATCATCTAAAATAATAATGTTGCCGCCCACGACTGGAACTAGCTTAGATCCACCTTTACGCGGCTCTATCATGCGCCGAGAGGGATCAAATATTTCGAGGTGCAAACCCTGCTTCGACAATTGCACTCCAAAAAAGGGTTTGCAGCTCGAAATATTTGATCCCTCTCGGCCCATGATAGAGCTAGGTAAAGCTGGATCTAAGCTAGTGTAGACAGTCCCACATAATTCTTTGGGTCTGTTACTTACACTAGATCAACACTTAAATATAAAAAAATGGGCACGCATACATAGGTATAATCGCTACGATCATCATGTAAGCCTGATCTATAGTGTAGGGGGGCCAATGCGCCAACGCATGCCATGATTTCGGATCTATTAAAAAGTGCAGACCGAAAACAAAGTAAGGACAGGCGCATGCAGTTTAAAGATCAATTCGCAGGTATATATATATATATATTTCCACTCAAATGTTGATAATTTTAAATCAATACGAACCATTCAGCTCAGACTTAATGATCCAGTATAAACTAACTTGCGACTATATGGATTATCCTTGTTCTAGAATGAAAAGGTTTATTAAAAACATTCATAAGGAGCAGATCCGTGCTATATAAAAAGCTGGAACAACGATATCTAGATTTGAATACCTAACCCCCAATGAAGGCAAGGAAACCAATCGATGGAACTCATATTCAAGTCGATCCCCAATATAATGTACATGCAGGTTTAGAAATCAAACTATGGAGTTCATTAGGTGTACACGCATGCTTGTATATCATTCATTACTCCATTACCAAATATATTTACGATTTAGACTACACCAAAGTGCATTCATCCATCACATAAACAGTCCTAATCTCTTTAAAAAAATCATGAGGAAAAATATAAAATTCCAGATCCAAATAACAATATAGGTCAAACCTACAGACTTCAAAGAAAAGGTTCACAGGTTTTAATCCAAAATGCAGGCATGGAAAAACCTAACATACCTTAACTCCATACCATGAATGTGGAATCAAAGGTTCATTCACTGGAAAGGAAATGCCATTAAATATCTCCTTGGATGAATCATTTCGCTACTTTTCCTTTTCCCAGAGGCCCCTCCTGGCTCTAACGCAACCCCTTCTTTTGAAACTTAAAACAAATCTCTCAGCTGAGCGCACCATCCCCCCTCAAATGAGTTCCATGACCTAATAAATAATCAAAGGAGAAACAAATTTCCCTTAATGTGTGTCGAGTTCCCACAAATTAAGGAGGAAAATATGCCATTAATTTTGTTGAGGCAGGTTTCCCTTGATTTTGTAGTCCAGTAACAACCTGGAGGCATGCGTCCACCCAAAATCTTCTTTTAGCCTTAATCAAATATTTCCTTTAAAATATACTCGTTAAGGAAATATGTATATTGTGCACTCTGGTACTTGTTTTTGGAGAGAAAATAGACCAACACCTTCCCACTTGTCATAGAAAGGATAAAATGTTCTTATCATAAGGAAAAATACTTTATTTACATGTTATATAAAGGATTTATTCTTAAAAGGGTGATTACCCTTTATTTAGTTAATACAAAGGATTATCCCATGTATTTAGGATTATTTCTGGTTGTAATGATTATAAGGGAATATAATCAAACCATATTTTTCTCATCATGCCCACCAACGTGGTGTTGATGTATTTGTAACTTCAGAATGTATTCACTTGTATATCTTACGTATTATACCCCGATGTTTATTCCGAGAAGTATCTGTAATGTAATTGAGTCATGTCATTCCCTGATGTTTTGATCGGTAGATTCAATAATGTAAACAAGTCATGTAAATTTATTGAGTTTAACCCTCCATTGTAAGTCCAGGCAATAGTCCCCACAATTGAGTCAAGGTTAACCCTCCTTGTTTATTGGAGGGCAAAGTCCCCATAGTTGTGGGGCACTAGGATTATTAGACTCTCGTAGAGATGTTTTCCCTAGTAAGTAATTGTTAAGTGGGGCCGACTTGTTGAAGTGGACATTAAGTGAATGAAAGAATATAAATAGAGAGTGAGCCTCTCTATTTATCATACACACGCTCACTCACTAGGGCGCATGAGTGAGAGACAAGAAGCTCTCTGAAGCTCTCTGTGCATGTTATTCTCTCAGATAATATCCTAAGATCATATTGCTTAACTGATAAAAATATAACACGTGGGTATTTCTCTATCACCATTTAATGTATATATATATAATTAAATCCATATATAAATGAAATATATGTTAAGTATAAGTCTCTATATATCTTAGTCTAGATAGACGATATATCACCATTTAGTTATTAAACGAGGTTTGTTGAAGATGATATTATTCCTTTCTATTTTAACTCCTTGATTTTTCTGTCGATGTTAAAATGATCGCAAACCCCTCTATCATGGCTTAAACATAACAGGATTAGGTAACTAGGCCATGGTATCTTAGTCAGGATAAATTTCAACGAAGTAGGAAATCCCTTGTAGGATGAATCCCTATCTCTAATATCACCATAATAAAGATGATATGCAAGACTATGAAATCAAATTATGGCTCTCCAACCATTCTCCTTTGGCCCTAGTGGGTTTAGTCATGCATCATTAGGTTGCATCGAAGTGTTAAGTCTCCTAAGCTTATTACTTAGGTAATTAACTAGGATAGATTTCCAGGTCTTGTTTCTGGTGGGGCCTTGGCCTTCAGCTCCTCATTAGAAACAAGTACAATAATTATACATAATTACAAAGTCTTTAGGGGTATGCAACAGGGATATTACATGAAGGAAGGAATTTAGTATTTCTTGAATGTTGAGGCTGTAATGCCTCATTTTCTTGCACTTCCTACTCAAGAATTGAATGCACTTCCAATATTGATTCCTTTATTCGTTCCTCATTTGGTGTTGCAATTCTTTCTTGGCCCGAATGTGCCAATATACAAGATGATATCCCCACTTTAACAACCTTATATCATGTTAATTTAAATAAAACCCCACATTCGGGGCATACCAGCTCTTATTTCTCCTAGATGGAAAGTGGAGTTTGGAAGCTTCTGCCAAGGTTTCTAAACCTCGCATTGCTTTATTTTTCTTCACTTCCTTCCATCTCTCCATATCCTCTCCAAGTACTCATGCATCCTCCTTCAATAATTCATTTTCATATTTCAAAATATATAGTTGGGGATGGCCTTCAGCAAGTTCTTATGTAGTAATGGATTCCATACGTAAGTTTCCTACTGGTTCTTATGTTTCAGGAGGTAACGTAGGTCTTAAAATGGGAATCTTGATACTTGCCACTTCTGCTTCCCAAGACGCCTGAGTTCTTCTTCTCCGTGATTATTCTCCCTTAATACTTGATATTTTCCTCTTTGTATGTGGTATAAGAAAGGAAATAACTCCTCCATTTTCTGCTAATGGTTCCTCTTCCTCAATTATGATTCCTCTTATCTCCGAGGCAGTTTCAATATCAATGATTTGTTGACCTATTTCCCAAGTTCCTGCAGTTGTTCCTTTTTCTATTACCACATCTGCAGCTCCAACTTATGTTGTTGCTTATGCAATTGTTCCCACTTATATCTCTACTATTATTGTTCCCTTAGTTACTAATGGAACAACTTCTTCTATTACTAGCATTGATCCAATGATTTCCTCCATAGGATTCTCTGTTATTGCATCTCTTGAATTTTCCTCTTGCACATATTCACCTCCTTCTAACTCATCATTCCTCCCCCCAACTGAATCTAAGGATCTCTCTTTGACCTCCCTATCTCCAATGTGTGCTACTACAAGTTTTTGGGGCACCCAAGCTACAAAAAATTGTTCCCAGGTTAAGTTATTTTGTGTTAGAGATCTTCACACCAATAATTTAATCAACCCATGGTTTTTGATAGAAGAGAGTGGTTTTCTGGACTTCTTAACATAATGTGCCATGTTTTGCAAAGTGTGTGAACGATAGAATGACATATTTATAAGGCTGCTATGGCGTAAATGAGACAATATGACAAAATCGTAAATGTACACAACTCTATATCTTCCTTCACATGTAATGTACCTTTTTAGGAAGATAGCGACCTAGGCCTAGGGTCTTGGAAGTGTCTCCAGTGCTAATCCTCTAGCCTTTTGTTGTAGTTACTCCCCTTCTGCTAAAAATTCTTCGACTGCTGTCAAACTATGCCTCTTCTAAAAGAACCATCGATTCCCAATCCGAGGCAATCCAGTGGATTCTACTACATCCTATTCTAATGCATATATTCTCATCCACCTGATCTTTGAATATTCTCCATTCAAGTTCATAGTGAACTAGAGTGTTGTTCCCTCATGGAAACCATTCAATGTTTGGAATTATTCAATCCATCAAGCTTCACGAAAAATGACAAAGACCTTGCTATTTTCATATAGAGTTTCTAAATTTCTAGGTTCATACCATACTGGAGGACCCATAGTGTTTTTTCTTGACTGATTGTGATAGGTGAATTTAGTAGCTGGCACAAGAATTCTTGCCAGTTATAGCAATAGAACAGAGTGACCATATATAAAATGTTCATATGGGTGTTTTGAATTTTTGGTGAAATTAGAAACATGATGTCTTACAGATTATTGGAGATAAGGTGACAATTATTTGGTAATACAGGAGGAATGATTTCGAAATGAGAATTAACTGGTTAGAGAGGAATGCCAAGGATTGAAAAAGGTATAATAATTATTCCTATATCATTTCACACTTGATTATACTCGTAATCAGAATTCATACCAGATCATCGCCACTCAAGACATCAATTCTCCGATCGTTTCCTTTTCATGTTGAATAATCAAGAATGATATACTTACGCACATGTGATTTCAACATGAATCAGTCATAAAACATCAAGTAGGTTGAGCATGTTTGTGTCAGCATTGACTTCTTGAGTGCTTGAAGGTGCTGTAATAGATCTCATTATGACATGATAAGATTTAGTTGGAAATGCACCCAAGATGCAAAGGGATTTCAGTGAGACTTTCAGCCACAATACTAGCGCAGTTACAACAAAAGTTGGCAGAAAAATGAGAGAGTTGCAGCGCGAAATCATCAACTTTGATGAAAATAAAAATAGGGGAGTTGCAGCATAATTTGGACGAAAATAGAAGAAGATTAGCATATTTACAGCAGGATTTTCCAAAAGCAGCGAAAAAATTAGCGGAGTTGCAGTGGAATTTGGCTAAAATAGCAGAACAATTAGTAGAGTTGCAACGGAATTTGGCCAAAATTAGTAGAGTTGTAGTGCAATTGGATAAAAATAGTAGAAACATTGGCAGAGTTGCAGCGGAATTTGGCCAAAAATAGCGGAAAAATTAGCAACGTTGCAGCAGGAATTGGCCAAAAATAAAGAAAAATTTAGCAGAGTTGCAACGAAATTTGGCCAAAAATAGAGGAGTTGCAGCGAATAAAAATTAAGCACTTGATGGAATTTTCGCTAATTTATTTTTGATAGAGCTTGATAAAAATACTAGAAATGATAAATTTCCCATCGAAGGTCTACAATTTTGTTCACTTGTTCTTTCAAGGAGTCATATCAATGAAGAAGGATCATCCAGGATTCTGCAATTGCTTGGCCTGTCAAAACTACTTCTTCTACATGAACCTTCTTGCATATTCCTGTTCACAATTCTAAAAAAAACACCTGATCATATCCTAAAAAGAAAAATGAACAGAAAAATTCAAACAATTGTATTTTTCTATAATTTTTGTGTGGAATTTGTAGTAGACTTAAAAAGTTTTAGAAATAGGGGAAAAACCCTTCTCTTATACCAATTGACTGTCTAGATCAGTTGCAACCAGAGAGATAAATGCATCCTTTGAGATAGGTTTATAATAAATCTGTAATCGATGACCATTTTCAAACAGAGGTGTATGACTTTCATCAATAATGGTCAAACGAACAGTCCCATTGTCAAATACCTTATCTATTTTGTAAGGTCCCAACCATCCCGTATGTAGCTTTCCATTAAAATCAATTTTAAACTATGAATCATAGAGTAAATCCCAATATTCTTTGCAAACTACCTTTTTTTAAAATAAATCTAGCATGCCATTTTGGAACGGTGATGTTGGATCGATGCTGTGTGATGTAAAAGAGTGGTGCACTTCTCATCTAGTTCATTTAGTTGATTCAACTGGTTCTTCTGAGCCTCTATTAAGTCCAAGTTTTCGTCTGTCGTTGTTCTCAAAGATTAATTTCAAATTCAATAAGAAAAGAAACACTCTCTCTGTACACTGGTACATATTGGGAGAAACCTGTATTGTTGTGCCATGTTGTACGGTAGGACCATAATGCTTCTGGAATCCTTTCAGCCCAATCCTTGTGATGGCTCTTCACTATTTTTGTAAGGATTGAATTGATCACCTTGTTCATGATTTCCACCTGGCCATTGGCATGTGGATGATATGGAGAGGTTACTCTATGATGAATATGATAATTCTGAAACAATGCCTCCATATTTCAAGACACAAATTGTTGTCCTCCATCAGTCATAATTTCCCTCGGTAGTCCAAATCTAGTGGATATCTGTACATTAAAAAACTCTATTACAGCTTGATCATTGGCCTTTATTAAAGCCACAGATTCCACCCACTTGGTCATATAACCAATGCAAACCATAATCTAAACTTTTTGTCTTGATGGAGGGTTCATAGGCCCTAAAACATCTAGAGCCCATCTATCAAAGGGTTCAACCACCACCTCTAGATGAAGTGGCATTTCATCTAATCTATTTGGCTCGCTCATTCTTTGGCACCTGTCACGAGCCTAAACATACTTTCTCACATACCAAAACATAGTTGGCCAAAAATACCCCATCCTTAATGATTTATGGCTAGTCCTTTTATCAACAAAATCCACCCACAAGGCTCATCATGGTAGGCCTTCAAAATGTTGTGGATCCCATCCTCTCTCACACACTGCCTGGTTTCAAAATCAGGTCTTGTGTAGAAGAGGTGGCATCTGATCCAACAATATCTCACACTTTGTTGTATGATCCTTCTCTTTTCTTGATTGGATAAGTGTGATGGAATTCTACCTGCAACTAAGTAATTAGCAATGCCTGTTGATGTATTTGTAACTTTGAAATGTATTCACTTATATTGTACCCCGATGTTCCTATCGGGAGAATCATTTGTATTTCATTGTACACTGATTTTCCTATCGAGAGAGTCATTAATATAATAAATTCATGCAAATTCAATTAGGTTAACCCTCCATTGTAATTTGGGGCAATAGACCCCATAATTGAGTTGAGGTTAACCCTCCTTATTGATCAGGGGGGAAAGTCCCCATAGTTGAGGGGCACTAGGGTTATTAGACTCTCCTAGAGATGTCAACCCTGGTAAGTAATTCTCAAGTTGGAAACTAGTATAAATAGAGAGTGAGACTCTATATTTTTCACACACACTCACTCAACTGGGGTGCATGAGTGAGAGAGGAAGTGCTGGCACAAGTGAGAGACATAAGCTATCAGAGATCATTTTTATGTCTTTGGGTTTTACTGCTGCCATTGGTGCTTATTCTATCTCTGAGGAAGTTGCAAGGTTTTCTCCTTTATGGTTTTCCAGAGAAAAATATTGGTGTCTAATGTCTCTTGTGATTGATTGTTGTGCATGTTATTCTCTCACATAAGATCCTATGATCATTATTATTGCTTAAATGATAAAAATCTAACATGGTATCAGAGATAACTGGAAAAGAATACATTGTGCAGCTACAAAAGATATGGATTCTTAGTTTTTGGGACTCTCTCCACAATCCATCAGCAAAAGGAGGCTAGTCTAACTCTCCATTGAAGGGCGCATCTTTCTGTCGAAGCATAATTTGATTCTGGGCATTTTCAATATCTACATAAGGAAATTAGGGATTTTCACAAAAGTGGAATTTTTGGGTGAGCCCAACATAGGATTTATCTCCTTCTCAAAATCAAAATTTAGAGACCAAGGTCAAGATTTTTGGTTGGGTAAAACTATGGGAAAGTCAAACCCTAATTTGACCCCGAGCCTGAAAAACCCTAAAATACTAAAACTGGTAGTTTTGGTACATTCGCTATATCTTGAGATTGAAGAAGGATCAGGAGACAAAATTTTCACAAGCTCAATATAAAATCCTGATGTACCCTTTGTAAACAATTCTACCTTGGATTCACTATATTCTATGAGATATGCTTCATCCAAATCAGGGTTCCAGCCTCTTCCAGAATTCATCCCTAAACATGAAACCTAGGGATAATTACTATATCTTAGGCTACGAAGGTCAAAATGAAATTTTGCAAGATGTTACAAATAGGGCATGGACTATAATTTCTATGGTAAATGTTGTAGACCCCAAAGGTGAAACAATGACACGTGGTAGTCCATACAAGTTTTCTATGCTGAATAGTCTTGAAATAAGTCATCGTGGTAAAAATCTCATACGTCCCAATTGGTGAAACCAATTCTGGTCAAACATTTTGTTTTGGAAATAGTACATATGAGGTTACCATAGTAATAAATTTTAGACACAGAGGAGAAGTAATTTTGTAGATACAACAGAAACGATATCAGGAATTTATGGAGAGGAAATTGGAAAACTAGGGCTTCCTGTTCTGGGATCTTCCCTCCACTGTTTTCAGAAAAGGAGTACATTGGATAGATTTCCTTGAAGAAGCACATATTTCTATCCAAGAAGATCTAAAATATTCCAAGTTTTTAAAAGTAGGGTTTCTCTAAGAAACCCTAGATCAGCTAGATCCGAAACCAGGACGGACACCTCAAATCGGTAAGATCTAATCTTTTGCTATTTATATTTGAGGTTCTCAGTTCAAAATGACCTATCACACCATCTTGATGACAATCTTCATGAAGATGAAAAATTTCGAGCACGGAAGTATAATTTTTCATTGGTTCTTGAAGAAAATGAATTAGACACCTACATAAGTGGAGAGGTTCTAGTTCAAAAGGGAGATAAAGATAAATCCTTACACAAGAATAACTTGGTCAAGGCCAACAATATCATTGCTGATTCAATCAAGGATCACCTTATACCACAAGTGTCTTCCCTAAATGACACCTAAACAGATGGTTTTGAGAAACCAGTTGAAGAATGTAAAGATCCAGAATGCAGAGACCATACAGTCATACTTTATAGGGGTCTCTCAAATCAAAGAACAACTTGAAGCATTGTATGAAGAAGTAGAGAATGATGAAATTGTGATAACCACATTGAATGGCATCCCAAAATCATGGGATTCATTCATTCAAGAAATGTGTGCTAGAAGGAAGTGATTACCTTCAACAGACTCTGGGAAGAGTGTACACAAGAAGAAGCTTGACTCATAGAAAGAGAAGAGAATATGGGTGCAACTGAAGATTAAGCTCTCACAATTCAAATAAGATCCCTCAAGCAATGCGGAATATGAATGACTCAATTATTGAAGAACCTCTTATCCATATTAGCATTTGGATAAGAAATGATGTTGTTATAGATGAAGAAGATGATGAAGCCGAAAGAATGAGTCTACCTAAGAAACAAATAAAGATAAGTATTCAATTGTCATTTTATGATATTGTTTTGTTATGCATTTGTTTATATCTACTTGATGTGTTATGCATGATAGAATGATCACATTAATGAAAATATACTACTAATATGCATGTGATGGGTAAGTAGCTCATGGTTTTATAAAAATCTCCATTGCTACTTATCTAGAATGAAACCTCTTTGCTAACATATTGGATTAGTGCACAATCTCAATGTTGTCCTGGTAGAGATGGAAGGCATCTAGAAAGTTTCTGTAAGATATGGATGAATGTTGTATTGGATAAAATAGTTGCATGATTATATCTTAATGCAAAAGAACTTTTCATTATGAATATACCTTATGAAATGTTTCTAACCATAAAAATAATGCATTTGAGTTGTAGAGTAAAGATTGTGTACAGTCACCTACAAGAAAAGAAGGATGAGACTTGTTCCGAAGAACAAGTGATGACCATTCGAGAAATAATCCAAGATGAAGAATAATATGATGATACTTTCAAAGAAAGAAAGAGGTCTCGAACACAATGCAGTTATATGACATTGTTGAGTGATATCATTGATGTAGAACCTTCCAAGTTACGAATTAGTAGCCAAGAAGAAAGAGAAGGAGAGTACCAGCTCAAGAAGAATGATGTCTAGGATGAGGTATCGAGACCTGAAGGGAAGAACGTAATGTATTCCATATGGATCTATAAGATCCAGCATGCAATTAGATGGAAACATTGTGGGATACAAGGTAAGATTCGTAGAACAAGGCCTCTCACGAAAAGAAGGCATAGACTACTAATAGACATCTGTAGCCACTGGAAGTTAAGATACATGATAGGTATAATCATGTGTGCAAATTAAAGAAGTCCTTGTATGATCTCAGAAGACACCTATGGGATGAAACATACATGAGGATCTTGAAGATCACGTAGAGTGATGAAGATCTTAAAATTTTCTACAAGGTTGGAGATGAAAGACTGTAGAGGATGACAAGCTCACAGATGGGTGTGAGAAGAACGTTTTCAAGATAGAGGATCTTGGTATCTAGTGACCCTAGATTGATAGATAGAATATTAGTGGCAGAGGGAGCTACTTGTCACTCAAGTATAGAATGTTTCAATGCATAGAGTATGAAAGACAGAGGGAGAATGATGCTCCACTTTAGAGGGAGTGACTACAAAAGATCTTGAGGTTCGACATGGTAAAATAAGATGGACAAATTACTGATGACTCTAGGCATTATTGAGACTAAATATGATTCAAACCTTTAATTCAAGGTTGAATACGGAAGACCAGTCATGCTCCTGTTATATGTGAATGACCTTTTCCTAACAAGAAAAGAGGAACTCATTAAAAATGCAAGAAATAGGAAGCTTGTTGCTGAGTTCAAGATGAAGGAATTAGGTATGATGCATTACTTTCTAGTCATGGAGGTGTGGAAGAATATAGATGGAATTTCCCTGGGATAAGGGAATTATGCAGTAGAGATCATGGAGAGGTTCAGGATGATGGACCGCAAGGCCATGACCACACCTACGGCATCAACCTGAATCTATTGAGTGATGCTTCATCAAATACAGTTGATGCTATGATGTATCGTCAGATGATTGGGTCCCTGATGTACCTGATGAATATGAGACCAAATATTTTCTTTCCTATGAACACATTGAGCCAATTCCTTAAATATCCAAGACATGTTCACCTGATTGTTGCAAAGCATATTTTGAGGTACCTAAAAGGTACAATTGATTATGGGCTCAAGTATGAGGCGAATCAGAATATTAACCTGTAAGGTTATGTGGATTTAGATTAGGCAGGAACTGCAATTGATAGGAAGAGCACTTCGAGGTGTTGCTTCAGTATGGGATCGGGTGTGATCTCTTGGTTTTCCAAGATGGAGTCCTTCATGGTGCTGAGTATAGCTGAGGAAAAATATGTTGCCACTTTCTACTTGTGAGGTAGTATGTATCTTTTGAAATCTACTATTTTATTTGATTGATCTTAATTGCATTTTTGTATGATGCAGACAGGAGTAGTGAAGCTCCAGTTTGTGATCTACATCAAGATCTCTCCAAAGAGGGAGTTCTAGCATAGTCAATAAGACAGGTTGTCTGAGCATAAAATCCTAGTGAAGCTCATAGGTTGCTCAGACATAAATGGTCATGTAGGTTGTCCTCGTATGTAATCATCCTTGGATAAGCTCATAGGATATCCTTGGACATAATCAGCCCTGATGTGATTCTATGCTATAAATAGCTGAAGTGAAGTTTGAGTACTTCAAGGAGAATCTTGGATTTCTTGAAATTGAGGTTCCTTCTAGGGGGAAGTGATGATTCCATGAGCACTTATGACATGGTGGCAGGATTGGCTTCTCCCATGATAAGATGTAAGTGTTGTGCCCTTCTGACATGGAGGTAGGATTGGTTCCTCCCATGGTCAGCTGTAAGTGCAGAGCCCTTCTGACATGGTGGTAGGATTGGTTCCTTCCATGGATTTTATTCATTGTGTCCTACCATGCCACTAGTTTTGAGTGCATATCCCTTCTATGGATGGTAGCAGTTGTCTCCTACCATGCCACAAGTTGTAAGTGAAGAGCCCTTCCATGGATGGTAGTAGTTGTGTCCTACCATGCCACTCATTGTGAGTGCTAGGGACCTTCCATAGATTATAGTACATGTGTCCTATCATGCTAATGGATTTAAGTGCTAGGTCCCTTCCACAGATGATAGTAGGTGTTTCCTATCATGCTGATGGTTGTAACTGATGGAGCATTTCCTAGATGATAGTAGGTGTGTCCTATCATGCTGGTGTATGTAAGTGATGGAGCATTTTCATATATGGTAGTAGGTGTGTCCTACGATGCTGGTGAATGTAAGTGCTACGCCTTTATGACATGGTTCTTGGATGTGTTCCTCCCATGGTAAGATGTGAGTGTTTGGCATGCCTTTCTCACATGGTGGTGGATGTGTTCCTCCCATGGTCACATGTAAGTGTTGGGCGGACCTTTCTGACATGGTTCTTGGATGTGTTCCTCCTATGGTCAGATATAAGTGTTGAATAAGATGAATACCTACATGGGGGCTACACCTACAACTAGCATTAAAAAGGGTTGGCACTATAGAAATTCCTATGATCAGTAGAATTGAGAGATAGCACCATTTGTTTGAGATAGTGGAAGCAATGATGACAATGACCCAACGATGATCCATTGATCATCCAGACTTGATGATGTTCCAGTGATGATGATTCATTGATGATGATATAGTGATGATCCAAACTTGATGATGTTCTAGTGATGATGATATAGTGATGATCTAGACTTGATGATGATCCAGTGATGATCCAGACTTGATAATGTTTGAGTGATGATCTAGACTTGATGATGGTCTAGTGATGATCTAGACTTGATGACGATTAAGTGATGATCCAGACTTGATGATGATCCAGTGATGATCTAGACTTGATGATGATCCAGACTTGATGATGATCCAATGATGAGCCAGCTTTGATGATGATCCAGATTTGATGATGATCTAGAGAAGAATACTTGTGCTGATGAATTGTGTCAAGTGAATACCTTCCTAGTTAAGAGGGAGTGTTGATGTATTTGTAACATCGAAATGTATTCATTTATATTAGACCCTAATGTTCCTATAGGGATAATCATTTGTATTTCATTGTATCCCAATATTCCTATCAGGAGAGTCATTAATATAATAAATTCATGCAAAGTCAATGAGGTTAACACTCCATTGTAACTTGGGGAAATAGACCCCAAAATTGTGTTGAGGTTAACCCTCCGTGTTGATCAAGGGGGAGACATCCCCATAGTTGAGAGGCATTGGGGTTATTAGACTCTCCTACAGATGCCAGCCCTGGTATGTAATTGTGAAGTTGGAAACTAGTATAAATAGAGAGTGAGACTCTCTATTTGTCACACGCACTCACTCAACTGGGGCACATGAGTGAGAGAGAAAGTGCTGGAACAAGTGAGAGATATCAGCTGTCGGAGATCATATTTATGTCTTTGGGTTTTACTGCTTCCATTAGTGCATATTCTATCTCTGAGTAAGTTTCAGGTTTTCTCCTTTATGGTTTCCCCGTACAAAATCTTGGTGTCTAATGTCTCTTGTGATTGATTATTATGCATGTTATTCTCTTAGATAATATCCTAAGATCATATTTCTTAAATGATAAAAATATAACATCGTATCAGAGATAACCTGAGAAGAAGACATTGTGCAGTTGCAGAATCTAGGCAGAGTGGTAATGGAATAAGTTGGCATGCTAGAAGTCTCAAACTGGTTCACCACCTTATTATTAGGATTGGGGTTAGGTTGAGTAGGGAATTGAGGATAGAGTGGATAACCAATTGGTGTAGCATTATTTTTAATTTGTAGTCATGGATGTTGATAGTGCAGATAAGATGGTTGATTATGGGGAAACTGGTTCCATGGGTAAGGGTTTCTCCATCCTCTAGATCAAGGGGATTATTGGTTTGGATGCACTTCCCATGAAGTCCAAGGGTTCAGATATTGTATTGCATGTTGGGAAGGCTGGTTCCCCTATGTGTTAGGCTATTATTATTGTGGAGGGAATTGATTATTAACATTATTCTAGGAATTGAAATTTGTAGCCTAAAAATTCATACCTGGAATATGAGGCTTCCACGGCTTCTTCTGTGAAATAAAGCATGCCTTCTCTATGTCTACAGTGGATTCTTGAAATACTACTTTCTCTTTTACAAGTCAGGGGAAATATTTGGTTATATCATGCTCCAATTCACACAGACCACACACTTCCACCTTTTCAGGTGGACATTCTCTTAGTGGGTGCTTCTTCCTGCACTTAGGGAAGAACACCCCAAGTACTATATATTCAACCACTTGTTTCTATTTTTCTCTCATGACATCCAACTGTGAAGAGATGGATCTCATCATGTCAGTCTTAAAATTATCAAGGAGATTACCAATCTCTTCATGAGTAGCTCCTCCTCTAGCTGACTTCTGTTCTTGGGAGAAAATTTCCCATTCCCTTGTATGGGTTCTAGAATAACCCCTAGAGTATCATTGACACAAGTCCACAATATGATAGAAAGGTTATTTGGAGATGTCTCCTTTCCATAATAGATTAAATATTTCCAGACAGTCTTCTCTATTTCCCCTTAGCAGAAGAATCTTGAGGGAATCCCTTCCTACTGTGATTTTTCATGACCTCTGAACATTATACAGAAGCCTCTCAACAAAATCCTCCAAAATATCATCATATTTTTTCACCATATTAAATAAATCTTCTCTCTTATCCTTCGTCCTACAATATTCTTGGTATTCCCCAATAAATACATGTTTCATCTGATCCCATGTTGCAACAGTTTCTCCACCCAAACCGATAAACCAGCATAAGGAATTATCTTTCAAGGTAGCAGGAAATAGTTTTATCTTCTGCCCACTGGAGGTATAGTCATAAATTCTAAATAGAATGTCGAACTCCAAGAGGAATTCGTCTAGATCCTATGTGGACTTCCCATGAAGGTAAGGTAACCGTGAGGGTGAAATATTCTTCATAGGGGCTTGTCTAGATGTTTTCAAAATAGGGAACTAGAGTGTGGAAACTATATCCTCATGTTAGAGGTCACCATTGTTAGTTTTTCAACATTAAGATAGCATTATGTTAGGATCTTTACTGAGAGAATAACAAGTACATCAATATAACATAAGAACATCACAAGATACAAGAGACACAAAGAGTTTTCCTCGGGGAAACCATAAAGGAGAAAACCCCGCAACTTCCTTAGAGATAGAATCAACACCAAAACAATAAAAGCCCCAAAGCAATAGTCTTCTTCTTCCGTCTAGTCCCAGTATTTCCTTCCTCACTAATGCACCACACTTGAGTGAGTGAATGATGTGTGTTACAAGTGATAAATAGAGAGGCTCTCACTCTCTATT
>LPNX010117946.1:117870-128673 GCA_001517045.1 Pseudotsuga menziesii
CCTATCTTAACAATTACTTACTAGAGCCTACATCTCTATGAGTGTATAATAACCCTAGTGCCCCGAAACTGTGGGGACTTTAACAATGACTTGACATGACTTGTTTACATTATTCATCCTCCTGATTGGAACATTGGGGCATGAAAACATGACTCAAATACATAATAGAAACATCCTGGAATAAACATCGGGTTACAATACATAAGATACATAGATGAATACATTCTGAAGTTACATATACATCAACACTCCCTCTTAACTAGGAAGGTATTCTTTCGACACAATTTTCAGCACTGGTCTTCTTCTCTGTATCAATTGGATCATCTCGTCATCAGCATCTTGAGTCTTCATAGTCTTTAAGTCATCTTCATCTTTAAGTCATCTTCATCTTCAAGTCAACTTCACTGGATCTGGATCATCTCTCGATCTGGATCAACATCACTAGATTGGATCTTGATCATCACTCGATCTGTATCATCACTATTGGATCTGGATCATCACTCGATCTAAATCATCATCACTGGATCTGGCTCATCACTGGCTGTCATCATTGGATCTGGATCATCACTCGATCTGGATCATCACTGGTGCTATCTCATGATTCTTCTCATCACAGGAAGTTCTACAGAGCCAGCCCTTTTTCATGCTGGTTGCAGGCCTTCCCATCATGTAGGTCTTCGCCCAACACTTACATCTGACCTACTCATCAGAAAGGCACATCCATCCAGATAGGAACCCATCCTATCACAGTGATGGAAGACTCCCATCCAGACAGGAACACATCCTATCACAGTGATGAGAGATTTCAGCACTTACATCTGACCTACTCATCAGAAGGGCACATCCATCCAGATAGGAACACATCCTATCACAGTGATGGAAGAATCCCATCCAGACAAGAACACATCCTATCACAGTGATGAGAGATTTCAGCACTTACATCTGACCTAATCGTCAGAAGGGCACATCCATCCAGATAGGAACACATCCTATCATAGTGATGGAAGACTCCCATCCAGACAGGAACACATCCTATCATAGTGATGGAATATTTTAGCACTTAGATCTGAGCACATGGGAACACATCCCTTAGTTGATCCAGAATGGGCCCCAGTCCTTGAATGAGCTACCTGGTAACTGACCATGCGTCTCCATTCTCCTAGAGAATGGCAATTTCCCTTACATCCGACCTGCTCGTCGGAATGGCCAACACTCACATATGACATGGAAGGAACTTAATCGTTTAGCCATGACAAAATGGTTCAGCCCTTACATCTGATCAAGTGGGAACACATCCCTCTATCACATCAGAATGGCTACTTAGTCCTATACTGAGTGATCCTGGTAACTGACCAGGTGCCTCCATTCCTAGAATGGAAATTGCCCTTACATCTGTCCTGCTCGATAGAATGGCCAGCACTAATATCTGACATGGAAGGAACCAATCCTCTCACCATGATAGAATGGCTCAGCCCTTACATATGACCATGGAAGGAACCAATCCTCTCACCATGACAGAATGGCTCAGTCCTTATATCTAACCATGGAAGGAACCAATCCTCTCACCATGTCCGAATGGCTATGGGTCTCATCACTTTCTCTTGGAGGGAACCTCGATATGGAGAACACCAATATTCACCTTGAAGTACTCGAACTTCAGCCTAGCTAATGGCTTTGTCAATACATCAACTGTTTGTTCAATCGTTGCAATATACTGGAGATTCACTGCTCCTCTCTACACCATATCCCTGATATAGTGGTACTTGATCTCGATATGCTTCGACTTGTCATGGAACACTGGATTCTCTGACAACTTCATGCAACTCTGGTTGTCACAATGTATACAAGTAGCATCCAATTGGAGATCAAATATATCAGACAGTAGCTTCCACAGCCATACTGCCTCACAACTAGATGAACAAGCTGCAACATACTCTACTTCAGCTGTACTCAATGCCACACAGGATTGCTTCTTGCTAAACCAAGAGATCACACCTAATCCCATACTGAAGCAACATCCTGAAGTACTATTTCTATCGATGGCACTGCTTGCCCAATATGAATCAACATAGCCCTCTAGGTTAATATTTTGATTCACATCGTACTTGAGCCCATAATCAACTGTACCCTTTAGGTACCTTAGAATATGCTTTGCAACAGTCAAGTGAACATGTCTCAGATCTGTCAAGAACTGGCTCAAGGTGTTCACAGCAAAGCAAATGTCTGGTCTCGTGTTCGTCAGGTACATCAATGACCCAATCATCTGATGATACATCGTAGCATCAACCGAATATGATGAAGCATCACTCAATAGCTTCAAGTTCAATGCCATAGGTGTGGCCATAGCTTTTCAATCCATCATCCCAAACCTCTTCAAGATCTCTACTGCATACTTCCCTTGTCCAAGGAAGATTCCATCTGTACTCTGCCACACCTTCATACCTAGAAAGTAATGCATCATCCCCAAGTCCTTCATTTCGAACTCATCAACAAACTTTATCTTCGTATCAGCAATCAACCCATCTGTACCTGTCACAAATAGATCATCTACATATAGTAGAAGCATCACTGGGTTGCCATCCTCAACCTTGTAGTAAAGGTTGGAGTCTTCTTTTCTCTTGGTAAAGCCTGAACTAGATAGAAAGATGTCAATTCTATCATACCATGTCGAACCTCAGGATATTCTGTAGTCACTCCCTCTGAAGCGGAGCATCATACTCCCTCTGTCTTCTGTACTCTATGCACTGAAACATTTTGTACCAGAGTGACGAGTAGCTTCCTATGCTACTAATATTCTATGTGACCATCTAGTATATAGACTTCCATCTTCAACCTCGTAGTAAAGGTTAAGATCTTCATCGATCTCATCATGTATGTGTTTCAACTCTTACTGGCTGCAAATGTCTCTTTGTAGTCTAGGCCTTCCTTTTGTGAGAAGCCTTGTGCTACGAATCTTGCTCTGTATCCCATGATGTTTCCATCTACTGCATGATGGAACTATGAACTTCTCTTCAGGTCTCAATACTGCGCCCTGAAATCATTCTTCTTGGAGTGGTCTTCCCTTTCTTCTTGGTGTCTAGAAGGTTCTGCATCAATGATTTCACTACACTCGTCATATTATTCTTTGTCTTTGAACTATCATCACTTGTTCTTCGGAACAAGTCTTCATTCTTCTTTTCTTGTAGGCAATTATGTATGCGGTCTTTTCTGTAAGTCAAATGCATTTGTATGGTTAGAAACATTTCATAAGGAATATTTATACTGGCAAGTTATTATGAATAAATATATGATCATACAACTACTTTCACCAATACAACATTCATCCATATCTCACTGAAACTTTCTAGGTGCCTTCCATCTCTACCAGGACAACATTGAGATTGTGCACTTAATCCAATATGTCGGCAAAGAGGTTTCATTCTAGATAAGTAGCAATGGAGATTTGTGTAGCACCATGAGCTACTTACCCATCACATGCATATTATTAGTATACTATCATTAATTCAAACATCCTATCATGCATAATACATCAACTGAATATAAACAAATGCATAACAAAACAATATCATGAAATGACAATTGAATACTTATCTTTATTTGTTTTGTGGGTAGACTTCTTCTTGAGCCTTCGACTTCATCGTCTTCTTCATTCATAAGAGCATCGTTTCTTATCCAAATGCTAGGATGGATAAGGGGTTCTTCAAGATTTGATTCCTTTGTATTCCTCATTGTTTGAGGGATCTTCTTTGGATGGTGAGAGCTTGATCTTCAGTTGCTTCCATCTTCTCTTCTTTTCTTATGAGTCGATTTTCTTCTTCTTTCCAAAGTTTGCTGAAAGTAATCACTTCCTTCTGGCACACATTCCTTGTATGAATGAATCCCATGATCCTGGGAGTCCATTCAAGGTGGCCATCGCCACTTCTGCATTCTTCACTTCTTCTTTTACCACTTCAAGTTGTTCTTTGATTTGAGATACCCTTATGACTACATGGTCTCTGCATTCTGGATCTTCACATTCTTCAACTGGTTTCTTAAGGTCATCTTTTGATGTATGTTCTTCCCTTCAAATATCTTGTTCAAGGAATAAAACCTCATTGGTGTCTTTAGGGAAGACACTTGTGGTATAGGTTGATTCGTGACTGGATCAACCATGATCTTCTTGGCCTTTACCAAGTTCTTCTTGTGAAAGGATTCTAGCCTCATCTCCCTTTGAAACTGGAACCTCTATACTCATGTAGGTGTCCAATCCATTTTCTTCAGAGAGATCAAATACTTCTATACTTGGAATTTGTGAACTTCACCAAGCTTATCATCAAGCTGATGTGATAGATCACTTTGAAATGAGAACCTCAAATGAAAATAGCAAAGGATTTAGATCTTACCAATTTGAGGTGTTCGTCCTAGTTCCAAAGCTGGCTGATCTAGGGTTTGTCACAAAAAACCTAATGTTGAAAACTTGGAATATTTCAGATATGATCAGATAGAAAAATAGATCTCTTCAAATGGAGCTATCCAATGTACTCCTTTTCTGAAAACAGTGGAGGGAAGCTCCCGGAACATGAAGCCCTAGATTTCCAATTTCTTCTGCAGAAATGCATGTTACCGTTTCTATGATATCTCCAAAATTACTGATCCTCCATCTCTGAAATTGTTTACTATGGTAACCACACATGTCTCTGATCTAACACCACAGGTTTCATCAGAATTGGTTTCACCATTTGGGATTTATTATCCTTTCCCCAAGGTTACCTGTTACAGGATTGTTCAGAACAGTGAAGTTGTACGACATGCCACATGTCACTGGTTGATCTTCTGAGTCTGATATTTGGACCATAGAAATTAAAGTCCATTCCATTTCTGCAACATCTTTAAGAAATTGATTTGGACCTTTGTATCCCAATATATTTCAATTCTCCCCAGGTGTCCTGTTTAGAGATGAATTCTGGAAGAGGATGGAACCTTAACTTGGAGAGATCATATCGCCTGGAATACAGTGAATATGAGGCTGAATTTTGGATACAATGTTCTTCATGAATTTATCTTTGGCCCTTGAAGTTTTCAGCTTCTGAGACCTCGTCAACCTTGGAATATAGCGAATTTACCAAAACTAATCAGTTTTAGTATTTAGGTTTTTTCCTAGCTCGGGGTCAAACTAGGGTTTGACTTTCCCGGAGTTTCACCCAACCAAATTTATTGATCCAGGTCTCTAAAATTCGTTTTTTTATGAGGAAAACAATCCTATGCTAGGCTCACTCAAAAATTCCTCTTCTGTAGAAAGCCCTAATTTCCGCATCGAAAACTGAAAATGCTCGGAATCGAATTCCGCTTCGACAGAAAGATCCGCCCTTCAACGGAGAGTCATCCTAGCATACTTTTTCTGATAGATTGTGGAGAGAGACCCAAAAAGTAAGAATCCGTAGATTCTGTAGCTGCACAATGTCTTCTTCTCAGGTTAGCTCTGATACCATGTTAGTTTTTCAACATTAAGCTAGCATTATGTTAGGATCTTTACTGAGAGAATAACAAGTACATCAATATAACATAAGCACATCACAAGAGACAAGAGAAACAAATTGTTTTCCTCGGGGAAACCATAAAGGAGAAAACCCCACAACTTCCTCAGAGATAGAATCAGCACCAAAACAGTAAAAGCCCCAAAGTAGTAGTCTTCTTCTTCTGTCTAGTCCCAGTATTTCCTTCCTCACTAATGCGCCACACTTGAGTGAGTGAATGATGTGTGTTACAAGTGATAAATAGAGAGGCTCTCACTCTCTATTTATATTCTTCCATTCACTTGAAGTGCACTCAATCATGTCGTCCTATCTTAACAATTACTTACTAGAGCCTACATCTCTATGAGTGTATAATAACCCTAGTGCCCCGAAACTGTGGGGACTTTAACAATGACTTGACATGACTTGTTTACATTATTGATCCTCCCGATTGGAACATCGGGGAATGACAACATGCCTCAAATACATAATAGAAACATCCCGGAATAAACATCGGGTTACAATACATAAGATACATAGATGAATACATTCTGAAGTTACATATACATAAAGAACCATTATATTTATTATTGTCCCCTAATTATTCTTCATGATCATCATGGTGATGTTCATTATTCATGATTATCTCTTCCTCTTGATTTTCTCCATTTTTGTGTTAAGATTTTATATGCTAGACTAGATTTAGCATTCAATTCAAATATCATAGAAGCAGCATATCAAAAATCAATGATACAAAATAAATCAAATATAGACATAATATTTATCCTGGGATACCCTCAAGGGCGAGAAAACCCAACAAAACTTCCTCTGTATATGATGTATAAAATAAAACCCCAAAAATAGGTGTTCTCCTCCTTCTGTTATGTCTCTCTTTCTCTCCTTTGCACTACTCAAGTGAGTGAGTCTATGTTCAAATAAGAACCATAACTCCTTTATTTATACACATTGATCCAACTGAATTTTACTCTAATCAATTTAGCCCCACTAAACTGTTTAGGCCGACTTCACCTAGGAAGACTCAAAACAGTATATTATATTATTCATTAGGGTAGTAATGACCTGACATACAATGGAGGCTTTACCTCATGACTCTATGATGACCAAATACAATAGTAACACCTCATCAGAGGAATAATAATGTCTCCCTTGGGTTAAATTGGTAAAATACATGTAGAATATCCTTTGAAGTTACAATATTTCAACACTCTCCCTTAACGAGAAGGTTATGCTACTGAAAAAATCATAATAGACTATAGTAGTACAAAGAGACAAAAATTTCAATAGTACATCGATGTAATATATCTATACATCATAGGAAGGTTATTCTACACGATCACTTGATCCTCTTTGTAGCAACGCTTCGACCTTTTGATCCTTCGTAGCGGCACTTCGATATTGTTGATCCTTTACAGCACTTTGACCCTTTTCTACAACACTTTGATCTTATTGATCCTTTTGCAACAACACTTCGATATTCTATATCCTTTGAAGTAGCACTTTGATCTTTTTGATCCTTTGCAACAACACTTTGATCCTTTCTATCCTTTGCAACAGCACTTCAATATTCTCAATCCTTTTCAACAACACTTCAATATTCTATAGTATCATTCTGATATTTTCAATTCCTTGTAGTAGCACTTCTACCTTTTGACCCTTTTGCAGCAGCACCTTGATCCTTTCAATCCTCTGCAGCATCACTTCAATCCTTTCGATCCTTTGTAGCTGCACTTCGACATACTTGACCCTTCATTGTTGTACTTCAATCTACTTGATCCGTCACCACCACACTACCTATAGTACACATGATCTATTTGTAGGATGATCAATAACGATCACTTTAGGAGCTAATCCCAAGGAAGATGAAATCCTCCATGAACATTATCCATGAAATTGATCAGTTGAATCATCTACAACTAATTTAGGTCTCGACCACACCTAGTGCCAACCCTATCATTTGTGGGGACTCATTGTATACCATCCATACCACACAGGACAGGACCACTCCTAAGTGAGTGTTATACTACGGTATCTACACTAACGTGTAGGCATACTCTTCTAAGTGAGAGTATTGTCTACAAAGCAGATCTCGACTACATACAAAATGTCGTCCCATCGTAGAACATCCATAGCACATAGGTTACGACAACTCCCAAGTGATTTTTATAGCACGATGTCCATGAGGACTCATCATAGATCATCCATACCACTAAGGTTAGTACCACTCCTAAGCGAGTTTTATTATATGGCATCTACATATGAATGTAGGCATACTCTACATACAAGGCTATAGTCTACGAAGTAGCTCATCACTGCATACAAAATGTCATTCCTATTGTCTGTGAGGACTCATCGTAGAGAATCAATACCACAAAGGTTAGGACCACTCTTGAGCGAGTGTTATTCTACAGTATCCACAACTGAATGTGGGTACTCTCCATATGAGAGTAATTTCAGGAAGGACATCCGTATCTAGTAAGAACCACTCTCATGAATAGAGTGTTATACTTACCATGCTCAAGAGAGAATACTATCATCAATAAATAAATGTCATACCATCATCATCACTATCATCCATCATCGATTTTAGTCTCATCATTACTCCCCCTTTCCTAGGAAGTTCCATGTTATCAACCTACTCCCCCTTTGTCCGAGGAGGGTTCACATATTTGACCTATTCTTCCTTTTTGAAGAAGGTCCATATCTTCATCATCTGTAGTCCAATTACTATTCTTCCTCATGAGGAAAGTATTTTCAAACTACACCAAGCTTTTCATGTAAATATTCAAACTTCACTCGAGATAGAGGCTTGGTCAGTACATCAACAACTTTCTCCTTAGTACTCACATACTGGAGCTTGATAGCTCCGTTTTGTACCAAATCCCTTATATAAAAATATTGGATTTTATGTGCTTTGATTTTTCATGGAACACTAGATTCTCTGACATATTTATACAACTCTAGTTGTCATAGATAATTACTTTGGTGTCCAACTCCATGTCAAATAATCACGATATTAGCTTCCAAATCCATATCGCTTCACAACAAGTGGATCAAGATGGAATGTACTTTGCTTCATTTGTACTTAGAGAAACACTATATAGTTTCTACTAAGCCATGAGATCATGGAAGATCCCAGGAAATAACATCCACACGAGGTTCTCTTCCTATCTACGGCACTTCCTGCCCAATTAGACTATGCATATCCATACAACTTGTAGTCATGATATCTCCCATAGTAAAGTCCCAAATCAATCATACATTTTAGGTACCTCATTACATGATTTCCATCTTTCAAGTGAACCCATCTAGGTTTAACTAGATAGTGACTCAAGGTGTTCACAACAAAGCATATATCTGGCCTTGTGTTTTTCAGATAAATTAATGACCCAATAATATGTCTGTAGTGAGTCATGTCCACTAAGTCTGATGTCTCATTATAAAATAGATTTAGGTTGGTGTCCATAGGTGTGGACATGGATTTACAATCCAACATATCAAATATTTTCAATATTTCTACTACATACCTTCCCTGATTAAGAAAGATTCCTTACAGGATCTTCCACAATTCCATCCCTAGGAAATAATTTATCAATACAAGATCTTTCAACTCGAATTATTCAGCTAGCTTGTTCTTGCAATCGTTGATCTGTTTCTCATTTCTAGCAGAAATAGATCATCCACATAAAACAATAGTATGATTGGTTCATCATCCATAATCATCATATAAATATTACAATTAGCTTTACTCTTGGTAAATCCCATGCTTGTCAATAAGTTGTCACGTCCCCACCCTTCTACCGGTGAGAGGACACAACTATAATGCTAACATTCCAGGAAATCAAGCCCCATGAACATTAAATAAAATGCATTGAACTTAAACATACATAGATGCATACATGATTATCAAACAATGGAATCAATTTCATTCACTCACAGCATTTAACATGTTCATATTAAATCATAATCACATATATAGATAGAGAGGTAAAACATACAAGAATATTTATCTTGAAATAAGTTTGTCCCACAATCGGCTACGTCACTGCAACGTTCCACCCAACCATAGGGCAGTGTGCTCATCAATCTCTGAGCAACAATGCCACCCCCGATATGGGCATGATTTCCATAAGGAAAAAGAGGAACACTAGCAGGCTCACACATAAACAAGGACACACAAAACTCAGCCAAGCCAACACAGTTGGGTTTATCAGGATAACAGGGAGCTGGAAAGTTTGGATTCTAAGCTAGTGAGCTCAATCCAAGAGCTATGGACACCTACACTAGAACTAGCCTCGCTTCTAAAACAACCACACACACCTAACACTTCTCTACCACATAGTCCCTTGGGCTAAGCCTTCCCTTCCAGTGCTATCTAGGGGGCATAAAGATGAAATCCATCCCTCTAGATCTTTCTGTGAGGATCTTACACACACTAGGTTTTTCAAGCAAGCTTATACCCCATTTCCACACCCAAACATAGTTCAAAGGCCAACAAATTATATGCACAAAGTAATAATAGTTCTGGACTAAAGGAAAAACACCACAAAGACAAAAATCGGGTATCGTAACTGGGAAAAAACAACTTAGTATGAACAACTTGAATTTGACAGTCGTTTATGGCCCTAACATGGCCAAAACGACCTCAAGAGCACCCAAAATTTGTGGCTCTATTCTCCCACTCATTGGGAAACACTAAACAACAAAATTCCCCACTGTGGGCATGTGGAAATGGCACCAAAACTCCCAGCAGAGATACTATCCACTAGAAGATAACAAAAAAACTTCACATCCATAGCAAAAACACATGAAACTGCAAGAAATGTGAGTGGAAAATGCACCATCAGCTCCAAAAACATGAGGAAAACCAACCCACTCCCTGACATTACAAAAACGACCTCCCATCCATGGGAAAATGAAGCCAACAAGCAAAAAAGTGGAAGGAAAACACACAGAGGAAGTTTTGAATGCCTGAGAGAGCTCACGTGAAGGAAAAACGGTGAGGAAAATATGAAAATATCCAAGCATGGTAGAATGGCATACATTTTTAGGTTTTGACTTGCCAAAGGAGTCAAAACACATTTCCCAAAAATAGATGGTTTCTCCAATTCGAATTTGGGATTGCATACCTTTTCCATCCCATGTAATAACCAACTCAACCAATTTCTGCCAGTAATAAATGATTGGGTGAATAAGACAAGAAAGTTAGTTAACAGTTTTGATGGGTTCCTCCTTCAACATTTGGATTTTCCCCATTGGCCCCAAAGGTTTGAATACCCCCCCCCCCCCCCCC
>LPNX010117946.1:128779-259121 GCA_001517045.1 Pseudotsuga menziesii
TATAATGTGTTAGCTAGAAAAAAATAACATCGGAAATGATTTTTAATTGCCGAAACATAAAATGCTAAATCGATGGTGGGGATTTTTCCTTTAGATCCACACCATGATTAATTATAATATATAAATCATATACGCTTAATGCAAATGGGGTCAAAACCAGGGTGTTACATAAGCTATATATTCTACCATACCAAGCTCTATGAGCTTGCTTCAGTCCATATAGATCCTTTTTTGGTGTGCATACATGAGTCTCTCTATCTTTGAATTCAAATCATTGTGGTTGTTTGATGTAAACCTCTTCCTCAATCACAGCATTAAGAAAAGTTTTCTTTACATCCATATGGTTTAAGTCCCACTTCATCATGGAAGAAAGTGCCATAATAGTTCGATGGAAGTGTGCCTTGCTACTAGAAGAAAATGTCTCCTCATAATCGATCCCCTATTTTTGAGAGAATCCACTAGCCACAAAACTTTCTTTGTACTTTTAAATGCTTCCATCAACAACATATTTTATAATGTAGATCCATGTCGAAGATACCACAATCTTGTTTTCTGGTTTGGGAACAATATCCCAAACATCATTCTTCATCATCGACTGGTATTCTTTCATCATTGTTTCAATCCATTGTTTCTTCTGTGCAGCTTCCTCATAGCTGGTGGGTTCTTCATCTACAAGATCACACATCAAAGATACATAATTGGAATATGAAATTTATCTTTTGTTGGTTCCTGTGGATCCTTCTAGTGTTCCACATTTTTCTACTTCTTGTATGATTTCTCTTACCCAAGTAGGTTTTCTCTTTCTAGAGATCTCCATAGTAGGGGGCTCCTAAGGCTCTATCATGTCATGATATTCTGATGCTACTATTGTAGGAGATGGTTCATCTTCTATCCTTCTAGTAGATGCATGATCTTCATGTACTTCTTCAAGCTGTCACCTTCTAGAATTCTTAAGAGTTGTCTCTTCATCAAACATTACATCCCTACTAATATCAATATGATGGAATCCTGAAATGTATATCCTAAAGGCTTTGGATACTTCAGAGTATCCTACAAATATTCCCTTCTTTCCAAAAAGATCCAATTTGGTTCTCTTCTCTTTAAGAATATGTAAATATACGAGGAAGCCGAATATCTTGAGATGGCTTACTTCATGTTTCTTTTCAATATACATCTCTTTCAGGAGTCTTGAATCCAATACAACTATGATATAATCTATTTTGCACATATACAAAATTTATTGTTGCTTCAACGCATATATGCATAGGGAGGTCTTGGTCATGAATCATGGTCTTCACTGCTTGCATGTTAGTACTATTCTTTCTTTCTACAACACCATTTTGTTGGGGATTATAGGGAGTGGTTAGTTCCCTCTTGGTTCTTTCCTCATTAAAAAATGATTCAAATTCCTTTGAAGTGTATTCTCCACCATTATTTGACCTCAGTGTCTTGATTCTCTTTTCTAAGTGGTTCTCTATCAAGGCATTGAATTCCTTGAATTTCACGAACACTTCACTCTTATTCTTCAAGAAGTATATCCAAGTCTTTCTTGAATGGTCATCAATAAATGTGACATAGTACTCATATCCCCCAAAGGATATGGAGGGAATAGGAACACATACATTAGAATGAATTAGTTCAAATGTACATTTGGTATTTATTTCACTTTTCAAAAAGGAATTCTTGATGTTCTTTTCCTTTGCACATCCCTTGCAATTTCCCTCATACTCGATCTTCATATCTGGTAACCCAATTACCACCTTGCTCACATAGGGAAATGATTTGTAGTTGATGTGAGAAAGTATCCTATGCCACAGTTCACTTGAGCTGGTAGTCTCATGGACAAGGGTTGTAGTTGAATGTCCTTTGAGTTTGTAGAGTCTTCCTACTTCTTCCCCAATGACTACAACATCTTCAAGTGTCTTTTCTTTGGGACACATAAGTACTTTTCCATTTATAAAATAACCTCTATACCTTTTTTATCTAGAGAAGAGATGGAAAGTAGGTTCCTTTTCAAACCTGGTACATACAGTACTTCCTCCGTCTTCATGGAAGTCCCAGAGTCAAGCTTCTAGCTTGATTAACCAATACATTTGATGGGATATTGATAGTAATCTCCCAATGATACCTTCTAGGGATATTTCTTCTCTTCACGTCTTGACACATTTTTCTTCTTCCTTGTCATGTGCTTAGAGGCATCACTATCAATAAGACATGTGTCTTCTCTAGGTGTTACAGACCCAGAGAGTGCAAAGAATAACACATATTATTCTACATCATCACTTCTAGTTTTCTTTTGAGGTATTTATTCATCCTCATATTCTTCTAGATGAGCATGAAGCCTTTTTTTGTTGTTGTTGTTCTTTTTTTATGGACACTATCTAGCAATATGTCCTATTTTATGATAGTTGTAGCATTGATACACTGAGTAATTCTTCTTATTCTTCTATAATTTATTCTTTGAAGGATTATGATTACTCTTCATGAATTTTTATTGATTTATTTCTTCAGTGTGGGTAGCTAGAGCATGATCATCTTATATGAGGAGAGATTCTCTATTGGCTACTCTAGCTTCTTCTTATATGCAATATTCCCATATTATGTCAAAATTCATACTTTCTTTTCTGCCGCATAGATTCTGAACGAATGAGTCCCAATTGAGAGAATTCATAACTAGTTCATCCTAATCAAGGGTTTCTCCAGTAGCACATAGTTTCTCTTTGAGCTAGGAGACCCTTATGAAGTAATCTTGAATAGATTCTCCTTTCCTTATCTTGGCACCCTTAAGTTGAGCTATCGGATTCATCTTTCTGTTGATGTTCCTTCCCTCCTATATTCTGGAAATTGCATCATACATTTTCTTAGGTGTATTCTTAGATGACACTTGAGGAATAAAGTGATCCTTAATACAACCAACAATTATCCTCATTTCCTTGATTAGGTCATGTTCATGCTTCTCCTTCGCTTCATCTTCTTCAGGTTCTGCAATCTGATCCTTGATGTACTTCTCAATTCCATTCTCTTCCAGAATGATACCAATCCTATACTTACAAGCTAAGAATTTTTGAAGGCATTCCAATTTCTTTTGAATCTTAGTGCTTGGGGCCATCTTGTCCAGTAGGTCACTAAAAAACTAAAATTTATCAAAATAGGAGGCTTAACTTACGAGTACATCCTCTTGAGGGAGGCGATTTGGTTGATCCAACGATTTTCTTGAGATCCAAAATATTCATTCTTCAAATCCTACTTGTGAGGTTCTAGCACTACATAATTTTTTGTTCTGTTTTACTGTGATTCTCTCATTCACTACCAAACTAGGGTTTTCCTTTCCCGAATATCCAAGCACACAAAAAATTCGATCTAGGACTCAATAGATGCGCTCCATGGAGGCACAAATTTCTATGCAAGTATATATTTAAATCCCCAATTTTTGTAGAAACCCTAATTTCTCCTAGAGAGGGAGGAGAGAGAATTTTACCTTATGAAAGCTAAGAAAACACAACAAAACTTCCTTTTTATAATATGTATAAAAGACAACCCCAAAAACAAGTGTTCTCCACCTTCTCTTCTCTCTGTCTCTATCTCCTATGCGCTACTCAAGTGAGTGAGTCTGTGCTCAAATAAGAACAAAATATCCTCTATTTATACACATTGAGTCAACTCCCTTTTACCCTAATCAATTCGGCCCCACTAATTTGCCTAGGATGACTTCACCTAGGAAGACTCAAAACAATACATTATTCATTAGGGTACTAATGACTTGAATTATAGAGGAGGATTTACCTCATGAATCTATGATCACTAAATACAATAGTAACACTCCTTCATAGGAATAATAACATCTCCCTTGGGTTACATCAGTAAAATACATTTAGAATATCCTTTGAAGTTACAATATTTCAACATTATGATCTTCAAACTTCTGTCAAAACTGGAACCAATCCTATTTTGTAGCTTCCTCTTTGTTAATTGTATAAACCTCCTCTAGTCCACCTAGTCCCACAGAACTACCCCTATATATTGGAGTTCCTTCCACAGGGACACCAGATGGTGTCACAGATCCTACTAATCTCTCCATAGTTGACACTGATGCATCCAACCTAGGAGAAATAGGGCTCCTTCTCACAAATGATGGTCCTCGATTTCAAGATCCAATAGAAGAATCAACTTTGGAAATTATTTCATCAACGAATGTCTTTATCCCTAAGCCTGGGATATAGCCACGAACTCTTCTACCTGCCAAGTTATTGTTTTGGGGGGTTCTGGGAATATCACGTTGGGTTCTTCTCATATTCATGCAAACCTTTGAATCATGCAATTTTATAAATCATACATTATCCTTGGGTAAGGAACCCATTCATTCTATTGAAGGATGTGCAACTCTTCAGTGCATCTTATTGCTTTTGCACCTAAGAATCAGAACTACTAAAGAAAATGAGCCAATTCAACTACTAACCATGCATATCAATTACCTTCCCCGGTAATGGTGCCAAAATGTTAGTCACTCTATATACCTATTAGTTTCTTAACAAGAAGAGTGTGCAATATTTAATTGTCATCCCAGGAAATTCTGTTTATTTCAAAGGAAATTAGCAAAGTATATGGATAAACATTTTCAGTAGTTGATAAGTAAAATGAAAATCACTGAATCTAACCACTTCTCAGCCAACTCAGCTCCCTGTAAGAAATCAAATTAATATTATCCATCTAGAAATTGAAAAGAAATTCTATTTCCTATCCACTACAACAAATCCTGGAATTAGCATCCCATTTAGCGCCCATTTTTAGTGTAATTGTTTTTTACATTGAGTGGTCAAACTAGACACTAAATGGAATGTGTCATGGACAAAACTTAAAGCATCTCAAAAAATGTCTTTTTTTCTTCCTAGATAGCATCCTTTATGACGTCCAAAATAACATCTATTTTTTTGCTTCTAGAATAGCATCCAACTTTGCTTCCTAAACAATGTTGAGGTTTGATTCCTAACTAACGTCCTATTTGTCTTCCTAGCGAGTGTCTTATTTTGTTTCTTAAATTAAATCCCCACTAGATCCATATTTGCATCCTTAATAGCACCATGTTAGCATCGAAATTAGCATCCAATATTGCATCCATTTTTTCTACCACTTTAGCATCCCATTTTGCACCATGTTTTACTTCCAAATATGTGGCAATTTTCATGTCCAAATTTGCACCAATTTTTTATCCCTTTTTTGCATCGTGTTTTGCTACAAAATTGACGCTAAATATTTCTTCTATTGTTGCACCATATTTTGCTTCCTATGTAGCATCATGTTTTGCATCCAAGGTAACATCTTATTTTTCTACCATATCAACGCCATGTTTGGCTTCAGCATTAGAGCCATGTGTTGCATCCTTTTTAACACCTAGTTTTGCATCTTATTGTTCTACCATATCAACACCATGTTTGGCTTCATCATTAGCGCCACATGTTGCATCCTTTTTAATGCGTAGTTTCACATCACTCTTGTTTTGGTCACTAATTTAGTTGTTTTTAGTAATTTTCTATATGAATTTTGGTCATTTTGTTTGGTCACTTATCTCTTAATTTTTTCTTACTAATTTAGTTTTTTTAACCGATATTATAATATCATTAGGGCATTGAGGAATTGAACCACCAACCTCCTGCTTGTAAGGTAGGCGCTCTTCCATTGAGCTAGCACCCTTTAAGAATTTGGGAACCTAACTTATAGAGTCCTATATAATGGTAAAAAGGATCAATATACACCTTTGAGGATCTAATGGTCGGAAAAGGATGATAGATTATAAGTGAACAATATATGATCAAGCAGGTTATGAAATCCATAAACATTTTCTAGGAATTTTGAACAAAACTCAAGAAATTGTCTTAATGGGATTGAAAAAATCACTATGCCCTAGCAACCATAAGTGTACCACTATATGAGACCTATTAACAACAATTATCTTAGTGTGGATGCCAAGGATATAGTAGATAAACATGATCATCCTAGAGCCATGTATAAGTGTAGCAATAAGGATAATCAAGAGAGGATGATCCACCTAATAGTTGGTGATTCACATGGATCCTATCCACCATGGGATGAGAAACGTTCCTTCTTCCATCAAGCTAATGAGTATCCACAAGGACAAATGGTTAGGATATATTGTGATGCCAATTCATAATGTTTATTCATTTTCCCAAGTGATGTTGCAGTGCTGGAATTGGGAGATCTACATGATCCCCAACAACATTGGATATAAGCATATTCATGGGGCCATAGAGTATAGGATGAGGCTGTATTTTTATCTTTTTCTTTGGAAACCCAAGCATGATTTGAAACATTGGGAGAAGAAATAGAATCATATATACTTAACAAAATACAATCATGACAGAGCATAGGACTATACTCTATATTCATTGTGTAGATGTTGGAAATTGGTATAACTACCTAAGGAATATGAACAACATCCATTTAAATATGAATTCAAAACCTTCCATGTCATAGGAATACTCGATGGAAATGAGCTTATCATTTCTAACATAAAGAAACAAAGGAGCCAAAAATGGAAGCTCCAAGGGGATATACATAACATTAGAACGCAAAATCAATACCCTAAAGAAGTTCCATCTAGATTTTGCATTGTAAACAAGAAAGCATTCATAATATAGATAAAATTGATTGTGATCATAAAATAGGTCATATTTCACTTACCTATATCACAATGTGATTACTCTATTGGTCAAGTTTCCATTTCAGTCATTACAAAAAGATATTGTCATGAAAAAATACATAATATTTAGAATCCCATTATTATCAATTTGTAGATAATATCATATTTAAATAATAAAATTCCATGTTCAAAGACTTGCTTCAATAATCATATCTCATAATGAAAGAAAGAGAAAAGAAAAGATTGATAAAATCAAGAAATTACCTTTGATGTCCTAATGCAAAACTTAGTTGATATGGCATTGCTTACATTTCTACCAACACAACCTACATGATCCAACAGAATGTAGTGTTTAGATATTAAGAACCATAAAAGTGTTGCATTATTGAAGACTATACAATAATTCCCTTCAACTTTTGTAATTATTTTTAGTTACTCAGTAAGTTGCCATGGATTTTATACTGAGGGCAGTTAAAAAAATAGTATTTTGTGTTAAGACAACGTGCTAGAATAAATGACGCTCAATAATATATTAGGATATCTGATATATTATGTATTCATGTGTAATAAATGTCATGAGTGTTAGTTACCAATCAAGTTAATGAATAAAAATTAGTAATGGTAGTTAGGGATGTCCATGTAGAGTAAGTAATTAAACCACAATGAAAAGATGCTAGCAATTTGTATCAATTAACTCAATTAATAAGTATTTCTACATCTCTTCTCTTTCATGAGTGTTCGAGTTAAAGTCCAAATTTCACTGCACTAAATAGCTTCAAGGAGACAACAATGACAGCGAAAGATACCCTCCTTTTGAATATTAGTTTGTATTCTACCATGTTAGTGGACCTTCTAACTCTTTCAAAAACATATATTATGTTTGTATACTTCCATCCATACACTCACTTCCAAAGTTGTTTGTTTTGTATTTGAAATGGGATTGATCAAAAAATTGAGACATAAAATAAATATATAAATATATTATCATCCTAACTAAGACTTATGCACATTAAATTAGACTAAGACTTATGCACATTAACTCAACTCCCAACTGTAAGATGGATTTCAACTATCACATAAGTTGCATATTACCTAAGTGCTTGTTCTTGGTGTACAGTCTCATTGCAATCAAGGTCAACTTCTCATGCTAAGAGATGGAGTAAATCTAAATTTAGTTTAATAGTTTTCTTCTATCCAATTCTTTTCTTATTACTAAAACAAATTGTTTTGCTAGATCCATCTCTTCATTCCACCTTGGACCTTATTGTAAGCTCTGGTAATCCTAATCTAGGAACCCTCACTTGAGTTGGAGAAAAGCCAAACTAAAGTGCGAAAGAGGATTGGTATGGTGACATTGGCCTCCCTCTTAGTTTCACCAAGCCAATACCTAGATATTTAGGACTTTATCTTGAAGGGGGCAAGTTTGGGTGATAACATTGACCAATCCAAACTTCACTCAAATAATCTCCAGATCTTAAAAACATTGCCTAACCCCTTAAATAAGAAAGTTTATCATTAACAAATCACAATAAACTTGCATGACTTCCAAAGAATGAACATGTTCTAGCTTATCTTAATTTAATAATTGTGACCTTGCATAACTTCATACCTAGTTGTTGCATAAACCACAACAAAAATTTCATCTTAGTGAAAGCTTCCTTATCAGTAATTTTGCTAGTAAACTCACAAGTTGGTTATTTATGCATCAACTATCATAGAATTTAAGAAACCATTTATTATGACTTCCATACAGGGATTTTTACATAAACATACATGCATCTTTTCTTATTCACTATGAATGAGTCTTTGTCTTAATAAAGAATCTTGATAGCCTTGAGGGTTAGCTCAATCAGTTGGTGCCTCTATTACTAGGACACTGCCAATAATCCAACACACTATGTAGGTCCCTAGTTCGATTACCATAGGATCAGAAACACTAACTCTACATTACATGCTTTACACTACATACCATCCTTGAAATGGAAGAAATTTCCCAAGAGTTTCCTGGATAATTAATTGAGTAGATAGGCTAACCTGGGTGGGTTCTCGATGAATTTCGCTAGGCATCAACCTCTGTCGGCATGTCTACGAATCATAGAAACTGAATCCCCCACTTGGGCCTCCACCACCTCAATCCTCCATCTCTCGATAGAAATATCACAAGCAAAGGCAAGCTTGGGAAGAACACTAAAGTGCTCCAAGGGAAAAAAGGATGCATGCTCAAGCACAAGTTCCAGAAACAATGGACTATAGTTTCTTTGCTCTCAATTCTCTCATATGCCTTCAATGTATCCAAAGGGTTCCTTATATAGCTTTTCAATGGGTTAATGAAAGGTCGAATCCAAGCAATCTCAAGGCATATGGAAGGCCAGGAGACAAGTGAGTCGGATCCATGTAAAGGAAAACTCCAAAAGGATTTGGATTTTGCACACATCCCGACGTACGCGGTTTTAGGGGTCAAACCCATGTCTATACGGGATAAGGGGTTTAAATGTCGCATATAGAAATTTTCACATGTTTATAGGGATGGTCTAGGAAACATCAAAAGACAAAAAAATGGTCCAAGGGGTCTAAGGAGTCTGCATAGGGACATGGGAAGGCCATACAAGTGTGATTCACCTGGTGTGGTAAAATCAGCTATAACAGATGCCCCCTAATGTGTGAGGTCAGAGGGGTCATACGATGACCGAAATACATTATAATTCCATCCTAGAAGTGGAGTGATGAAGAATCCCAAATGGAATACCAACCACCTAATCAGCATAGTACAATGATACAACTCTGCACATAACTGCAAATACATATAGTAGTCACGGATACCTAAGAGTACAATGGCCATGAATAGGCATGATACAAAATATGACATGTGGTCATCGCCACGTACAATATACATAGATCAGAATCTCCATGATGAAGATACAAAAAGGATCATGATCTCCATAATGGCTGAATATATACAATGGATCAAGATCTCCATAATAGCTGGAAATGTCTGACATATACTGGAATCAAGTCACGAGAACCTAAATCTCATGAACACTAGCACGATCAAGGACGTAGCATATAAGAGATGCCACCAATCTGGAAGGTCTTCTACACAAAGTGCTATGAGTACAAGTCCTAATATGTGAATAGAGATGTCGAGGTCGAACATAGTATTCCATCGTCTGATTACTGGTCATTGATGTATACAATTAACAGACACGAGATCATCCACCGATAATGATAATGGGAATCAAGGTACTAGAGTGAAAACTAACAAGTGTGAATATATGTGTTGAGGTCGAACACTTTAGAGGATCCATCGATTAGGGGACATTAATGTATTCCCAAAAACTGTCGATGGCGAGAGAACCTGCCACTGATGAATGCAAGTCTCAAGGCACTCAAAAATGACTCTAGATTCCAATCCTAGAATAAATGATCTGAATTCAATAGGATGAAATCCACTGGAAGGAGGGCATTAAGGAATCCCCCATCATCCAACATGAGGTACTCAGCAAAGCTATATAATTTGGAAGGACTCGATCATAAGGTGCACGAACTAGTAACTGTACCGGGAATGGCCGACATGCAAAGTCAGGATAACTGAGGAATAGCTGACTTGGGTTTCAAATTATTTATAACAAGAGCATGACGATGAATGGTGACTGAATAAAGGTAGCATAGACTCGATATACAAAATTGGGACATCTTTGCAACACAGGATGCATCGATAGAGGCTCGATGGGGACTGGAAGCTTATCCAATTGGTGGAGATAAACTCAGATAAACGAGTACAGCTCCTAAATTCAAACTATAAACCCAACCAATGGATGTGATATACATTGCTCTGTTCGAAGGCGACATGACTCGACAGCTGCCAAAAGATTACATCTTTCCTTGTCCATCTTTTTGGTTTTTTAAATTTATTTTTTTGACTTTTTCAAACATTTTAAAATATTGAAAAAGAATAAAACTGCTTTATAGTTACAGACTAGGAGGAGACGAGTGTCATATGGGAAAACAAACTAGTTCCAAGAAGTGGAACATACCTATGCTCAATGCAAGGATACATGTGTAGGATAGCGACACTCAGGGGAAAGTCCCCTCCCGGTAAAAATAGGGAATCAAGCTGCAAAGGATATATAAAATGGCTCTGCATGGCTAGACATGAGACAAGATCGGGCTATAAGGCTGAAACTCAATGTAAAGGAAGCTGGCATAAGGCTCGATAAGGAAAGAAAAGCTCATGATAATGGAATTACAACTTGACATAAGGAAGTCCTGAGGGAAATAGGCCAACAAAAGATCAAGAGGAATATGAGGCTCTTACGAAATGTCCTGGCAATACTATACAATGGACATCCACACCCTAAGGGACAAAATGTCGGCATGGGTACCAAATGCAAATAGGGTGCTAACTAGGGTACCCATGTAAGGTCAAGCTCTACCACTCATATCATGCCACTTCTAAAACAACAAGAAGGTTCTGTGACATAATAGAGTGGGTTCGTACCTAAGGCTATAATGAAAAGGTCATAAGGTCATGGAAAATGAAAATATTGATGAAACCTAACCTATATGCCAGTTTAGACATGATACCTAAAATTGGCATGAATGGGTCAATCCAACGGCTGAAACGACGCTCAAAAAGGTCTCCCACATCATAAATTAGTCCAAAAACAGTCCAAAAGGAATAGAAACGGTCCAAACTATAGGAAAGGGGGTGAAAATTTTCAAAAATTCAATAAATAGTAAAAAATTCAATAAATAGTAAAAAATTCAAAACATTATAAAACATTTGAAATTTTTACCCATTTGAGCTCATAATTTCAACAGTGAATTCCAGGAGATCTAGCTGGCAGAATCCACTACTGTTTTTTCCAGGTACTTACCCATGCTCTACTCTTTCATTTTGATGCAAATTTTGTCAAATTCCATGGTGTATGTAGCATTTTAGGCCATTCTACGATGCGCGCCATGACCCACGCAGAAATTGAGGGTTTTTCCACATATAGGGCTGGATATACGCGGAAAGTTCCCTCAAATTCGCGTACATACGCAGATGTTTAACAGTCGCGTATGCGGCTGCGCTAAAGGATTTTCAAGTATTCTAATGGAGAAAACTCAAATTTTATGTGTAGGATGGTCCTAGAATGGAGAGAACGTGAACATGGTGATGTAGAACAAGTAGGAAGGGCGGATCTAATGGCTCAACAAGCATTACGTGCATGTGGGCTCTACAAATTTTGGTGTCTTGGTGGCTTAAGATCCAAACCAGGACTATTGTAGATGTTAGTGGAATACTGGGATCCAGACTCAGAGTCGTTCTAGATAGATGGGATGTCACTCACCATAGAAGTGAAGGACATATACTTTATTGCTATACTTTCTCGATGGGGGGAAGTAGTGAACCTATGCTCTCGTGGACCAGGAGGTGGTCTAACTATAGATGAGTATTGCAGTGTACTACTATCCAGACACAAAGAAGGTGGGGAGTCAGATCCCAATTAACTCCATACAAGTGTTGGGCATAAAGGCCATCCTACTGACACTGGATAGGATAGTAGGCCTAGCTTTACTCCACCAGGCCTCGCGGCCTCTGATGTTCTATGTAGTGGAGTGCATGAGACCCACGGTATATGATTGGAGCACTGCGATACCAGGCAGCATGAAACACCAGCTCAGTGAGTGCAAGATGGGTAGAGTGCGAAAATTCGATTTCAGCAGCATACTGAGCACATTTTTCTTTGAGCGTGTTTCGGGATTGAGCCCTAGAGTTGACGTTCCTCTACATGGGGTTCGAGATCTATCCCAATGGTGTTGGGTAGATGCGATACATAGACTAGGTGGAGGTAGGGTGTCCAACCCCTATCCAAATGAGTTTTTTCCATGGTGGTGACGATAGATAGTTTCCATCGATGAATACCCCTATGCGGGGATAGATTTCTAGGGGGACTCAAGCATGCCGCTACCACCAAGATCGACATACGGTGACATTGGTAACGAACCTCGGCCCCCTTTTTAAACTTTTGAGTTATTAATTTTTTTTGTATTTTCTGATTATGTGGAATCAAAAGACATGTTTTTGGGTGACAATACATAGTGACATCTACCATATGCATGTAGATGTGGGACCACGGTGACTTGAAGGATTCCCTCATCATAGACAGAGGGGAATAGGATATGATATCATGGGTGTGGATGTGGAGTGGATGCTCCAAAGCATTCATACCAACTTCGTGAGACTGACACATAGAATTTCCATGGCGCAAGTCGAGGACTTACCTGAGGCCATGCAGCGCCAAGTGGTGGGTGTACCATGAGCATGGGTGTGGCTATTTTGATGGCTAGCTAGAGCTGTAGTGACATTCCATGATCACAACCCCCCTCCTCCTCCACAGGCTTAGATACTTGGGAGTGATACATTTTGTACTACCATGTATTTATATTTTGGTGGCTTGAGAGCCCCATTTTTGTATTATGACACTATGTATTACCACGTTTTGGATGTTTATAAATTTTTTTATGATGATCGATTTATTTATTTACATGTGTAAAAATTTATGTTTGTGATGAGCTTATTGTGTATGAAACAAATGTCAATCTAACACATAGTTAGCATATGATTCATCAACTTGATTATTGATTCTTGGAACATGTATGTATGTTATATTGTCAAATTGTCGTTCTAATAATCTCACGCGTAATAATCTTCTTAATAATGTCAGATCTCTAACATGGTACAAAACATTAAGCTATGACACTACTAACTCCGAATCTAGACGTACCTCAAGAGAGAGAACACCATGTAAAATTGCATCCTGTAGAAGCTCAATAACAACACTATATTCAGCAACATTGTTTGAAGATGGCCATAAAAATACGCCTCCTAAAGATTACACCTGACCCATAGGAGTATAAATCACCCAAGCAGCAGAGGCTGAGTGTCGAGTGTGATAGCTCGCACCATCCACAAATCCTATGAAGGTGGAAGATTCCATTGACATCTGCCAAAAGAAACAGAAACTAATCACAAACACAATCACCATAAGAAAAATACCTACCTAATAATATACAATAACCAACCTTGGCTGAAAATCATGCATAGTACTTTTTAAGATAGAGCCCATTTCTAGGCTCCGCTAAGGCTATTCCCTCATAATCCACTAACTCATAAGTGCCCTTCTCTAACACACATTTAATGACGTAAGTACCACGCCACATGGGGTTAAATTTTCCTGCGCCCAAGGGTTATTTCAGTCGATCCCACAAAAGGACCAAGTATCCCTCACTAAACCTCCTTGGATAGATAGACTTATCATACTGGACCTTAATGCGACGCTTATTTACTTCTAGAGCCACAAAGGCATCTCGGCGTTGTTCATTGAGCTGCTCAAGGTTGACCAAATGCTCCTCCAATGGTGAAGTGTCTGGTAAGAGTTCTATTGCTAGATTCGAAGAAGGAATCTCGCACTCAATCGGAAATACTGACTCCACTCCATGTACAATTTGATATGGAGAAAAACCCGTGGCAATCTTAACAGTGGTTCTATAAGCCCACAAAGTAGGATATAACATAATGTGCCAATTCATCTTGCTTTATGCGATGGTTCATTGGAGAATGGATTTGAGTGATTTGTTCACTGCTTCTACCTGTCCATTCGCTTGAGGGTAGTAAGAGGAGGAATGATCTTGCTTATACCCTAACTTTGATGCCAACTCTTCCATCATATGATTCTGAAACTGTGAGCCATGGTCAGTGACAAGCTCTTTTGGAATACCGAACTGAGTGATAATTTGGTTGAATATGAAGTGCGCGGCTATCTCATAGTTGGATTTAACTATAGGCATAGCCTCAGCCCATTTCATGAAGTAGTCAATAGCCACTATGATATGATGATGCCCCCCAGCTGAAGCTGGGTTGCAATCCATAAAATCAAGCCCCCACTTAGTGAAGGGACTGGCAGTGATGATGGGATGTAACAGTGTAGGTTTTGAGCACATATTACATGGAAACACCTAGAAAGGGTGGCACCTCTTGACCGCATATACACAATCCTGAAATATCGACGGCCAAAAATAACCCGCTCTTAATATTTTTTGGGTTGTAGAAAGCCCAGATAAATGAACACCACATGCCCCTCTATGGAAATCATTCAGCACTACCTCAGCATCATCATGATTTAAACAACGACGTAATATGGAATCTACCCTATGGTGGTACAAAGTGTTATCCACTATGAGGTAATTCTTGGATACGTGATGTAATCGTCATCGTTCATCCCGTGAGAGGTGAGTAGGGACCTTCAATGTTTGTAAATATATAATAATATCCCCATACCATGGGTCCATAGTTGAGATTAAGAATATGTGCTCATCGATAAACGTATCTTCACAAACCAACTACTCAGCCTCGCTTGGGAAATTTGATATAAGATCTGCAAAAATTAATGATTTCTTCGATTTTGCCGAAACAAAATCGAGATCGAATTCTTGCAAGATGACAATCCATTTATTATGTTTTCCCCCAATCATTCTTCGACTGAGAATGAATTGAAATGGATTTACATAGGCTACAACAAAGGTATGGTGAAGGAGAATATAATGTCTCAACCATTGAAGCACATGTATGGTAGCTAAGGAAAGCTTCTCAACATGGGAATAACGGATCTCCGTGTCAATAAGATTCTGGCTTAGATAGTATATGACATGCTCTTGGAGCTCCTCATCCTCTTGAACCAAAACCATACCATTCTTCTTCATGGACGTGGCCACATAAAGTATAAAATCACATCTATAGTCTGGGGGACTAATCACCGGGGCCGATGCTAGGGCTTGCTTAAGCACATCAAAGGAATCCTGGGCTCACTCATCCTAACAAAAGGTGGTGTCCTTTTTCAAAAGACGCCTAAAGCCTCTAGTCAAATTGGAAAAATTGACAATGAATCTTCGTAAGAAATTTTCCATGCCTTGCAAACATTGAAGATGTCGAATGTTTTTCGGGGTAGACAACTGAAGTATTGCCTTCACCTTCAAAGGTTCGACTCTTATACCCTTGGAAACAATGAATCCTAATAAGCGATCGAAATTCACACAAAAGATGCATTTGTGAGTATTTAACCTGACCAAATAATGGTGGCACCTTTCGAATACTAATCTCAAATGATAGGGATGACACATTCTCATATGAGAATGAGCAGCAACGTCATCCAAAAATACTTCAATAATCGATTTGAGATCATGGAAGATCAAGGTCATGGCCCAATGAAAAGTAGCTCTGACGTACTTAAGGCCAAAAGGCATTTTTCGATATGAAAAAGTTCCCCAAGGACAAATAAATGCAGCCTTATGCTGGTCCTTAGGTTTAATTTGTATCTGATTGTATCCAAAAAAGCCGGCCATAAAGGAAAAAACCTCACTACCTGCATACTCATCCAAAATCTGATCAATAAATGCTGTGGGGAAATTGTCCTTAGGACAAGCACGATTCAAATCATAGAAATCAGTACATATGCGGATCGCTCCTTGCTTCTTATCAACGGGAACAGGATTTGAAACCCACTCCATCAAGGGAACAAGATAGATAAAATCGGCTTTCAATAGTTTCTCTATCTCTGCCTTAATCATGGGTGCTTTCCTAGGATTCACTACTCGCAAGCATTGTCAAACAGGCTTAGCATTGGGATAAGTCCTAATCTCATGTTCAATAATGCAAGGGTTGATACCTGGCATTTCATCATAAGACCAAGCAAAGATATCATGAAATTATTTAAACAACTCGGTGTATTCTTGAATCTCAGTGGGAACATTCTGCCCCAATATAGACATTCTATATCTTACCGGGATCGTGAGAGATATTGATAGGAATCATTGGAGATATATTTTCCATGTTCTCATCAGCCATCAGATGAGGAGAGCTTAATGGAACCATGGGACTACCAATTCTCTCACTAAGAACCTCCCTAAATTCCTCACACTCCAAGCGGTCAAGCTCGGGAAGAAACTAAGATCTATGATGAAACTCTTCCCATGGTGGCTCAACTCCCAACATGGCCTCAATAATCACTTCATTTGAAGGAAAAACACTATCAAGGAAGTCGTGCACATGAGAATACTGAAATTTCCATGCAAGCAGCACATATGGATCCTCCTCCTCCATCCATGAAGAGGAAGGACTAGGCTCTGTAGCAGACCCAATATTAGCTTGATAATCTACCATAGTTGCAGGAAATGACACATTTGTCATGATGGGCTCACTCGAAGTATTCGGCGTAGGAAGAATCTAAGGATATTCCATATGACTCTTGTGAAAAGACACTGATCTCACAGATGTTGAAGCCTCACCAAAACTAGACCCTATCATAAGGACATGTGTAGGACAACTAAAGCTTCCCATAAGGGATGGATACATTCCCACACCCAAACTCCTAGTTTTCGGCTGAGAGTGTTCTACAATCAGGATCGAAGCTCTCGAATATGCGGTAACTAATGGATTCATGAATGCCGTTTGATCAATAGAAACTATCTTCCCATTAAATGGAAAGCATACAATGCGAAATAGTGAAGAAGATACGGCTTGCATATTGTACATCCAATTCCTACCCAGCAAGATATTGTAGTCAAGGGGTGCATCAACCACCTCGACCTCTATCGCAACGGTCTTTCTTCCCAAATGGACTTTAACTGAAGGAAGGATCTTGTGCGGCATAAATGATCTCCCATCAAACACAGTCAACATGGTACCAGATTTACACAACTTAGGGGAACCTAAACCCTTCCAACATGATAAAGACATCAGAGAAGCAGCAGCGCCTTCGTCAATCACAGTGCGCTTGACGGTCATGTTAAGACATTCTACATGAATAAAAAAAGACACATAGTAAGGCAAGCGAGGTTGAAGTCTTGCGGTTTCAAATTTAATCATGGAAGAATAATTATCATCATTCACACCAAGGGCAGAAAGCAAAGCCTTCCTTTTCGAAGGACAACTTTGAAGTACTTCTAGTGCCGACATCGCACAAGGAGTGTGGCCCAAATCCTTGAGAACAGAATAGTTTTGGGTAGCTCAGGCATTAGGGTTGCGCCTCGAACACTAAAGGACGCCCTTAGGAATGAAAGGTGCAACTTCAAGTTTATCCACAGGTTTTTAAATATGCAAAGGACTTCCTGGTGGATCAGGTTCCTTTCCTGGGTTGGGTTGTGACGAACCATAGTCCTTTGCATGGGTCACAACCTTCGCAGCACGCACCATGTTAATGCAACCATGACCACTACCCTTCGGTGGATATTGATCACCACCAAACTGATCGTGGGTCCTCGAGTTCATGTTTTGATTGTGAGGTAAAGGGTTAGTGAGCACAGCTGGGCCCTGTGCTAAGAATCTCGAGGCTTGATCGATACGAGGGCACAAGTAAGTGAGGTGATCTTCGTTACACAACTTTCAAGGAAATTTAACCTTACATTTTGGTTGCTTGTCCTACCAAGCATTACAAGCATTCTTGTCATTAGTATTATCATTTTCATTCCTATTCTCACCCTTACGATTGTTCTTACCCTTCCTTCTATTCCTTTCAGGTTGCTGGTTACCTTTCTGGTCCGACGATTGTACTGAAAGCACACTCGTCATTTGGGTGGGTTGAGATGAATTTGTGTCTTGTCCCAAAGCAGATTGGTTGATTGTTAATTGTTTGACCTATTGTACAACCGAATCCATAGGTTTAGCACTTGCACAACCAACAATGCCATCGGCATGTGGTTCAGGTTTAAGTTTCGGGTCGAAAGTAGAACGCGAAGCATTGGGAATGATATGATATAACAAACTGGATTGAGCATAAATAAAATCCAGCTCCTGTGCCCTAAAAATGGCTTGTTCCTCATTTTGCACTCCGTATGTAGAAACATCCTTCGCTATATAAGGAAATAACGACTTAAGGAACCATTCGAGGAGGAATTTCGGCGGTATAAAGGCTTTAATCAACCTCTTCCATCTACGCCACTCTTGGATATGGTTTGAGATATGTGTCACTTTATCCTGCCAAAATTTCGACAAGATTTATATACCAATGTCATAACGCACTGGTAGCTGGAAGTGGTTAAGAAAAGTCATTTCTAGGTCATCAAACAAAGCAAATGCCACCCTAGGTAGGTCTATATACCATTTTGCAGTAGGCCCTGTAAGGGTGCATTGAAACAGCGTTAAAAGGATCGAATCTTGGTGCAAGGAATTTGAAGAGCAGCATATGTGAAAGGTAGTCACATGTTTGCTTAGATCCTCTCCTGGTTTACCCTTGAATTTGGGTATGTCTGAGGGAAGCTTAGTAGGGACAGTCAGCCAAGCCGATTCATGAGCTATAGGATCGTTCATCAATCTCAACAAGTCAAGAATATTTAGTGTTGCGAGGAAAGAGAGACTAGGATGAGTAGGTCGATGGACCACTCCCTGATAGTTCTGATTCACATAGGGCTGATTACCATAACCACCATGGCCTCGGCCATAGTGCCCACCTCTTGTTGGACCCGTATAGGTGGCATGGAAGCACCACAGTGTGGTGTACCTTGATTATTCAGGGCTACAAAGCCCTAATTTGGAGCGTAAGTAGGTTGCTGATACCTGTACCCATAAGGTGAAGAACCATATCCATACTGCATCCCATAATAAGGTCCATAATTCATCACATGAGATGTCCCATGAGATACTCCATAAGTAGGAATATACGCTCTGGAAGTAGGAATATACATTCAGGAAGTAGGAATATACATTTTGAAAGTAGTAACATGATCTCTAGAAGTATGAATACGACCTCCGAAAACAATGGGCGGTACTTGAACCTGAGACACAATTGGTCAAGAAGCATCAGTACAGACATGACTTGTAGCAACATTCCAACCTGAAGGACCACGTGAATGAGGTGGAGTGTGAACATTCGAAGAACTAGGGATAGAGGATGAAGGGACCTGTGAAATTATGTACATGTTGTTCCCTATAGTCAATCGTCTTGGATCTGGTATCCTAATAGGATCACTAACCCTAGGCCTAGGAGGAATATGTGATGTAGCTTCCACCACCAGGATGGAAGGTGCAATGTGACTTGTGCTTCGAAACCTCTCCACATGGTAAGGAATGAGAGTGCCCCCAGGAATAGTGTTAGGCTCAAACTCAGACTCGACATGAAATGCCAAATCATGTGTGGGAAAACCAGACATACCATAACTACCATAACTAGTGCTTGCGGGTTCAAAATGAGTCTCATCATCTTCCGACACTCCATACCAGTGATGCATCAATGGGGGATCAACACTAGAGAAATCATGTCTATCATGAAAAGTACCTATCTCAGAAATTACCAGACCTAACTCAATAAAATCAGGTGAAGGATCATAAGTAGGAGTAAACTCCCCATCTTCCACTTGAATGGGAGAAGGTGGTTCAGGAAGACCTTCAACATGGTCTCCCATCATGTGTGGATCAATGTGCGAATCCACAATGACGAGAACGGTGAGGAGTCGCACCCGAATCCACAATGACTCAAAAAATATAAAAGACTGTCTAATTACACAAACCCCATGCAAGCTAATGTACATATAGCATACACCAATAAATCTAAAGCCAAACATCAGCAATCAAGGGTAGGATAAATGAGCTCCCAAATGAAGCAAGTATGTCTTACCCAGGAGAGTCTTGAAACTCACATACAGAACAAGCGAAGGTATGTAACAAATTATTGTGTCCCTCATCTTGAACACGTAAAGAGACTATGCTATCCGACCCCAACCTAGCCAGGACACCCGCAGAATAACCCCTGTAGAGTACCCCCTCAATATCCTAGGTAAGGCCAAAAAGGTGACCTCAATATAATCAATGCTCAAGAAGATAGTCCCAGGAGGGATTGACCATATGGGCATGGTATCAAAGCCCGAAACTCTTGAAAGAGCCCCCAGATACAAATACAATCCTAGAAATATCTCTGGTTCTACTCAGTTATGACTAGTGGTCATCCCAATAAATAACCACTCACACTGCCTCGTGCTTAACTCCCTTTTGAGAGGAGGATCCTGAGAAACACTGGTTATACCAAGGAATTTCACACACTCACCTAGACAGACACATACATGTTGTTGTTTAGTGGTCTTGGAGAAATTACTCACAATGAACTATTCCAATACCCTAAAACCTAATCTTGTTGGTGAACCCTATCAAATAAAATAGTGTAGTTCATTTTAATTAAGCGTTGATTTTAATTGTCTTTATTACTCAAAATAGGTATATGGCCGTGCAACTAATGGCATTATGACACAACATGAAGCAAAATGCACACCTAACAATCAATGCAAATGCATTGTGTCCATGAAAACCAGGGTATGCTACTATGTGAAATGCACAATTTTTCTTCAAATGATAAATGCAAGCTTTCCTATATGAAATCCTGACTAATACTTCAAAGCAAATCTAGTGCAAGTACTATGCAAAATGCAAGATGCAATGCATAATGATAATCAAATATTTTGGATTTTTTGAAATAAAAATGAGATATTAAATCAAAAGAATGATTCTACAACCCCTAGACTCAGCAAGCACAATCAAGCAACACTCAAGAAAAGTACTAAGGTAAAAGAAATCTAATGCACTAATCCCAAAACAAAAAATCGAAAATGTAATGAAAAGAACATTCTCCAAAAAAGAAATTTTACCGTAAAAAGAAAACGTCTTTGGTCAGAAACAGAGGTGTATACAGACTCTAGAAGTATCAAAGGAGACTCAAAAATCATCCAAATTCACCCAGCAACAATCAATATTCCTCTAGAAGGAAAAATTAAGGTCATACGCAATTGTTCGCAGTAAACCCACGTGTGTAAGAGGAAATAGCAGTGAAATCCGTGTATATATGTGACTGTGAGTTAAAAACTTGCGTACAAGAAGAAAGGTGCATAAAAATAAAGGCAAATAGACAAGTTGAGACAAACTTCACACCAATCAGACACTAACAGGAAAACATGCCCCCAGACCCGACATAGAAATAGAGAAATAAGAGCAATTCAAAGTCATTGAATGCCAATAGAAAAACCCCAAAGGACAACTACTAGGAACTTCCCAGCGGAGTTTCCAACTCTATTATGAAGATAAATTCCTATGGCTTGGGATACCACAATAGACAGCTTGAATCCAGAAATCAATCCTTTCCAATATGCAAGAGAAATCAAATATCTAACACTAAAGGATCAGACCTCGTAGCTTATTCCAGACGGTTGAAGTAGATCCCTGTTGAGCTTTCCAACTTCAGCTTGAATTGATGAATCACTTCCTCAACAACAAGTAAACAAGATAAGCATACTGGATATTGGTATTAGATCTACTCTAGCATATATAATCAACAATGTATAAGCATTTGAAATCATCCATGGATAAAATATTCATTCAAACATACATTATTGGATAAGAAAAGATATTTCTATTAATATAAAATTAGAGATTGCAATGAATACAACCTCTGTCAGCACGTTTGCTAATCGGAGAAACTGAATCCCCGACTTGGGCCTCCACCACCTCAATCCTCCATCTCTTGATAGCAAGCTCAGAAGCAAAGGAAATCTTGGGAAGAACACTAAAGTGCTCCAAGGGACAAAGGGATGTAGACTCAAGCACAAGTTCTGGCAGCAATAGACTATAGTTTCTTTGCTCTCAATTCTCTCATATGCCTTCAATGTATCCAAATGGTTCCTTATATAGCTTTTCAATGGGGTAATGAAAGGTCGAATCCAAGCGATCTGAAGGAATATGGAAGGCAAGAAGACAAGTGATTCAGATCCATGTCAAGGAAAAATCCAAAAGGATTTGTATTTTGTACACATCCCAATGTACGCGGTTTTAGTGGTCAAACCCGCGTATATAAGGGATAAGGGGTTTAAGAGTCACGTATACCAATTTTCACATGTTTATAGGGATGGTCTAGGAAACATCAAAGGACAAAAAATGGTCCAAGGGGTCTAAGGAGTCTGCATAGGGACAGGGGAAGGCCATACAAGTGTGATTCACCTGGTGTGGTAAAATCAGCTATAACACCTATCCCAAAGAACAAACATATCTAGGTTATCCAAAGAACAAGAAGTGCTTTCCTATATATGAAATGTAATTAAATATAGCTTTCTACATCTTCATTTCTCAAGAAAGAGAAACTAGATTTTTTTGCATGTTGAAAGAGAACCTCCAGTGAACACTAGACTAATTTTTTCCTTGTTCAAACATGACTCCAATGTGAAAAATATACATGGGCGTGAAATACGATATTAATTTTTACCATGGAATATTCCATACTCCTCTCAATTATTCTTGTTCTTAGAATTCAACATCTTCCAAACCCTTATAATGTAAGGATTACATTTTAAGTTTAAGAAAGAACTTTCAATGCATTTCCTAAAAATGACTAATTTGATATTTTGTTGAAGACTTGATATGCCATGTTAAAAGTCTAAACCTAAACATATATTTTATAATTTTGTTGGTGGTTGTTTTAACAAATGAAAATACTCCCAATAATTATTGATTTATGGAAGATGGTGTTCAACAATTTGTGTGACCTTGTTATTTCACTAATGTTGGATACATCATAAACTAGTCAAACTGTGATTCAAGTCTAAGTTTTTTGAGATATCAATAATTAGAGTTTAGCTTTGCACATGAGAAGTTTGCAAGAAAAGTATGAAATTTTAAGCAACAATAAATTTTATTGCATTGTTTTATTGAAGTAATGGATGCTCTAAAAGGTTCTTTATTGGTTTCCATTTTCGATAATAGAACCTATGGTGAAACATAGATGTTAACTAACTTATTTCCAGAAATAAATTATTACATACCTTGGAGATGGATTTCTTACCACATTTGCAATATATTTATCCTCCATTACCCAAAGCTCTCCCTACATCATGTTTATGAATCCATTTTCAAACATGTTCAAATGGAAATAGAATTGGTTTGATAGTGGGACAATCTCCAAAATATGAATGATCAAGATTCAACTTACACCAAGGGAAACTAGATGCAGATAAGTCCTACATTATGTATTATATGATTTTATTCCCCAACTACAGGTAAATCCTACATCTATAATTCCAAACTTGGGGGCATACTAGAGGTTCATATATTGGTATTCCCTAATTTGAAACATACTATCACAAATGTTCCAATACAAAGCAATCTAGAATGAATCCCACTCAATGAACCCAAAAAAATAGAAAATGACAAATGAAAAATGAAAATGAAATTAAGATAAGCTATAAATTTTGATTGCATAGATTCCTGAATCGAATCCGAACCAGGGATTTGAGTTCATACCAGAAAGTTCAATCATAATATTTTTTTAATGAATTCCAACACATAAAAATGGACATTGAAAGTTTTTACCATTTTGTAAACATTGTGAAACTTATCTAGAGTAGTTTCATTAAGTAAATTAAATATTCCCAAATTTGCATATTTCTTGGGCTATAGTAGATAAGATTAAGAAACTTATTTAACAATTTCACAACTAATTGTACCTATGTGGGAAATCTTGATTTCCCTTTACGTTTTTTGTATTCCCATGCCATTGGATCAATATTAAATCCTCCAAAATTGGCATCCTATATAAATATGTTTGAGCCAATGTTAGAACTAGCAGTGAAGTTGGAAAGGAAAATGATGACTTCTCATAATGCACACAAAGCTACAAGTCATGCATACAAACCAACCTAAAACAAAATGTCATGCAATTGATGAGTTGTATAATTGTACAAAAAAGGGGTAACAATGGAGTAGAACCATGAAATTATTGACTTAGTAATGAATATGATAACATATTGCAAAAGATAAATCCATCTCACCTCATTGCCATTTTTTGCAGTCTTTTTTATCTCAGCAACAATTTTTTTCTCCTACCATCAAAGATTCAAACCATAGGCAAATCTTAGGAACAATATTGCACAAGAAATTGCAATAGTTTGCTTACTATGAAATTACCCTTCTCTGGTGGTGACCAGTCTTAGAAACAGATAAACTTATGCTTTTCTACAGACCTCTAATTGTATTGACGTTATCTCATGTTTGATACCTGAAACATTTGAGAGAGGTTGTTATGAAGAAGCCATCCTGAAAATTGCTAGGAGATTGCATAGTTCAATCATCAGAATAAATAGGCCATTAATTAGTGAGAACATTTTAACTCCTTCTAGAATGGTTGTTAATGTTTTGAATCTCTAACATGAACAAAATATACTATATAGACGAGTGCTACCTGCACCGCCAAAGACTGGCAGAATCTGCTACAAAAGGAGTACTTAGGAGAGGCTCGTCTGGCTAGAATCACCACTCACCAGACTTGACTAAAACTCGCCAAACTCACCAGAGAAGTTACTCTATTGACCATTGTACTTATTTCATGTGAACAAATTACAATTGAAGAAGAAAAAAATAAATCAAATGGGATAAGGCTACAAGTGATGACATTTATAATTTATGCAATTGAAAGGAGTCAAACATAGGATTTGGTAGAGCTACCAAAGGGAAAGATAGTAATCTGCAGAAAATTCTCAAGGCACCTACACAGAACTAGATTTTTATTCATGATGTTGATACATCTGCAGATGACCCTGTGCCAGATAATAATTCTTAAAGAACTAAATATTGTAACCTAGATTAGCTTCTAGGGGCCTACGGAGTCATATTTTTGAAAAATATCTCTTTGCACAATAAATTGCAAACATCCATTTGAATCCTCACCATTCTTTTACAGTATAACCATAGTGATCACATGGAAGAGTGGTGACAAGACAAGCTCATAGAATTAAGTAAATTGATATTCTTGTTGCACACGAGAGGTTTGAAACTTTGAAGTTTTTCCCAGGAAGATAGAAAGGGGAGATGCATGCTCTTACTCAGATAGCATGAGGATGTGAGTATAGGTTATGCTGACCAATTGCTTAAAATTTATGGGTGATTAGATGGAGAAAGAAATGCCATGTCTGGGCATAGAAGTTATTAATTATATCCTACCCATGTCGTTTTGTATTTTTCCCTTAACAAACTGTGCCATGCATTTCAGGGTTTGGGAGGTTTCCAAATTGGAAAGTTTGCTTTGTTTGATTGAATTGGATGGATTAATTGGCTGTGGATTGCCTATTTGAAATCGACTTGCATGACTTGTTTCATTTGAATATTATGGAATGAAAGTTGTTGTTTTTAGGAGGTCATCTTAGTTGAAAGCAGCTACAGTATGAGTTTGCAATTGGAGGATAGAGTTATCTTTTTTTATGGATTGTCATGAGTAAACAACAAGGCAAGGAATAGAATAGTTATGTGTTGACTCATGTAAATAAATTTTGTAGTTCGTACTATTTGTGAATTTGTTCAAGGAATCATCTTTGGCTTCACTATTTTGCATACAAATATGGAGTGTCAAATGTTGCATCACCATTTTTATGAGATAATATAATGAATTTCTACATAGAATGTGGTCATATAACTTATATGCATTAGAAATTTCATCCTTGTGTCAAATCTATGTGGTCCTATGCACTTCATATTTTATCCTAATTTAGCATCCTTGTGTCAAATTTGATATCGAAATAACCCTCGATCTATGAAAATGACTAGCTAAAATATGAATTCTATAATTTAATCATCACATTTCTAGCCACATCGGAGGCTATTCGAAAAAGCAAATTCCTCAATGTGCATTTATTGCAAAGGGTTCCAGAAATTTTCCCAATGAAATATGGAAAGGAAAAATAAAACAGGATTTGTGTGTTGTCGATCCTTAGAAAATATCTCTTGTTGCAACTTCAATCTCCCACTTGCTCGTCTACAGGAAATATGCATTACAAAAACCTACCCAAAATATTTACAACGATTTCCATTTCAATCAATCAAATACATGTTGAGTGAGGATGATCTCTCTGTAATCTTCATAGCTTATGGGGTTGCAATTTTTGTTGGATTTAATCAAAGATAATGGAGATAGTGGTATTGGTGACTCCACCCTGACCTTGCTTGTACACTTGTTCCTACAAATTTGATGCCCTCACTTGCTGTAAATGGGTGATTCTCAATGGATCAAAACATCCATCTATGGTTTGGTAGATCTAACCTGTGGCTTGGTAGCAAGAAGGAAGAAAAATAATTCCTTCAAAGTTTCTATCTTTACTCATCAATTTTGACTGGCGGGAAAATTTGGGGAAATTTTGAAGAGATGCATATTTTGAATTTTGAACCCGGCAAGAAAGCGCTAAGAGTGTGATTAGTTTGATATTCATATTTAAGAAAAAAAAATTAAGATAATAAATATAAAATACTAAAAAATTTATAAGAAAATAATATGTATTTATTTTTAAATTAAAATTAAAAATTATTATATATATAAATATAAATTTTGTTTAAATACTTAAGTTAAAATATAAATATTTATATTTATATTTTTTTAAAGTTTTAGTTTGAAAAGATAATTAATGATACATTTAAGATAGACATAATGCTATGAGATTTATATATTAAAAAATAAGTTGTTACAATTTTTTTAAATGAGATAAAATGTAAAAACAAATTGATACAAGCACAAGGTAAAAAATATATAAGCATAGACATTAACTTATCCCAAAAAGAAAACTTATAAAATTAAGGAGAGTCAATCAAGAAAAATATTAGCTAAAATTTAGTTGCTATGACAAGTATAGGGAGGAGCTATCCTACCAATTATCTGTATCAGTAGTGTAAGTATCAACATGTAGTCCATATAGATATAGTATATATGTGATTGATATGATTTTGATGGCATATAGATAATATATGGATGGATGCTAAGACTATTTCATTATATAAAATTGATATTGGTTATTGTTGACTATGGAACTAAATTTAACTTGCAGAAAAGACCACAAGAGGAAGTTGATGTGACTTTCTCTGATGACAAGTAATGGAGTATGCATATCTTGTTTATGCTTAGAGGGAGCTGAGTGATGAGGTATAGAGGGATTAATAGGATCCAAATAATGTAGGATTAGTTATCCTATATATTCATCATCCTAGGTGTCAGCATAAAGTCAACAAAAGAGAATATGCCATACATTTTTTATTGATGGCATGTTCCTTACTAGATCGGAACAAATGGTAAGTTTAGAGATCTAGAGGGAGCCAATTGTGCTCCTCAAACCCCAATAGAATGGGATTGCAAAGTAAATATGTGATATACCTTGAGAAAGTTATTCAAAAATCCTCCCAGTGATATAGAAGTGACCCAAATCCATGCATAATCCATTTAAGATGAGCAAAGGGAGGAGGCCAAGGAGTATTCACTTGATATCTTTAATTAAGAAGCCTATTGTTAGGCTTCAAGGTTTCTCTAGTTTGATATCTTAGATAAGCCATGTCATTGACTCACAAACCTTCACTTATGAGTAGGCATCCAAACAACAAGTTTTGAAATATGTTATGAACTCTAGTTAATAATGACATGATGACATCTATGAATCAAAGACAATTGTCTAACATGATTATTGTTAGATTTTTAACATTGAGCTAGCATTATATTAGGATCTTTAACTGAGAGAATAAAAATCAAAGCAATCAAACACAAGAGACAATGAACACAGTGTTTTTCCTCGGGGAAACCATAAATGGAGAAAACCCTGCAACTTCCTCAGAGACAGAATCAAAACCAAATAGAAAATCCCAAAATATTAAGATGATCTCCTAACAGCAGTAACGTATTTCTTCCTAGCCCCAATGTCTTCTTCTTCATCAGCTATGCGCTACAACTGAGTGTGAGTGAGTGTGTTATAAATAGAGAGGCTAGCTCTCTATTTATACTAATTCCCAACTTGACAAAACCATACTAGGGCCGAATTCATTAGGTTATTTTAACAACCCTAGTGCCCCAGAACTGCAGGGACTTTAACCCTTGAACAATAGGAGGGTTACCCACAATGACTAGACATGACTTGTTTCCATTATACAACCTCCCAATAGGAACATCGGGGTATGAAATGACTCAAATACATTATAGACACTTCCTGGAATAAACATTGGGGTACAATACATAAGATATGTAGTTGAATGAATTCCAAAGTTACAAATACATCAACACTCCCTCTTAACTAGGAAGGTATTATTTCGACACAATTTTCAGCATTAGTCTTCTTCTATGTATCGACTGGATCATCTTGTCATCATCATATTTAAGTTGTCTTCATCTTCAATTCTTCTTCATCTTCAAGTCATATTCTAAGTCATCTTCTTCTTTAAGTCTTCTTCATCATGGGATCTGGATCGCCAGGACTGCTGGATCATCATCATTTTATCATCATCAAATTTGGATCATCACTTGATTTAGATCATCATAAAGTCTGGATCATCATCACATCTGGATCATCACTTGATCTGGATCATCATCATCGGTGCTATCTCAGAATGGTGCTATCTCTTGATTCTTCTCGTCACAGGAAGTTCTATAGAGCTAGCCCTTTTTCAAGCTGGTTGTAGGCCTACCCTTCATGTAGGTCTTCAGCATTTTTATCTGACCCTAAGTCAGAATTGCTCACCCAGCTCTTACATCTGACCTCATCTTGTTAGAAAGGCACACCCAGCACTCACATCTGGCCTCATCTTGTCACAAAGGACTAGCACTCACATCTGACCATGTGTAAACACATCGTGTCAGAATGACTCAACACTTATATCTGACCATGTGTGAACACACCACATCGAAATGGATCAGCACTTAGATCCAACCATGTTTGAAAACATCACATTGAAAGGTCTCTGCACTTACATCCGACCATGTTCAAAAACACCGCATCGAAATCGCTCAGCACTTACATTCAACCATGTTCAAAAACATCGCATCGAAAGGGCTCTGCACTTACATTCAACCATGTTCAAAAACACCACATAGAAAGGGATCTTAGTCCTGGAGTGAGGATTCATGGTAATTGACCAGGTTCCTCCATTCTCCCAGAGAATGGCATCATCCCTTATATCTGATAAAGTGGGCACACATCCCTCAATCAAATCAGAATGGCCATGCACTCACATTTAATCATGTAAGACTACATCCCATAGACATATCAGAATGGCCCTAAGTCCTAGAGTGAGTATTGTTGGTAACTGACTAGGTGCCTCCATTCTCCCAGATAATGGAAACTCAACACCAGGTTGAGTACTCCTGGTAACTTCCCAGGTGCCTCCATTCCAAGAATGGCATTCAGCCCTTACATCTGATCATGTAGGAACCAATCCTATAGTCACATCAGAACGGCTCAGCACTCATATCTGACATGGAAGGAACTGAATCCTCTCACCATGACAGAATGGCTTAGCCGTTACATCTGACCATGGAAGGAACCTAATCCTCTCACCATGTCAAAATGTCTCTAGGTCTCATCATTTCCCTTTGGAGGGAACCTCGATCTGGAGAACACCAAGCTTCTCCCTGAAGTACTCAAACTTCACTCTAGCCAATGGCTTCATCAACACATTGACTATCTGTTCATCCGTTTCAACATACTGGAGATTTACTGATCCTCTCTACACCATATCCCTTATATAGTGATACTTGATCTCAATATGATTTGACCTGTCATGGAACACAGGGTTCTCTGACAACTTCACACAACTTTGGTTGTCGTAATATATACAAGTAGCATCCAATTGGAGATCAAATAAATCATACAGGAGCTTTCTAAGCCACACTGCCTCACAACTAGCTAAACACGCTACGACATACTCTGCTTCAGCTATACTTAGTGCTACATAGGATTGCTTCCTGCTAAACCAAGACATCATACCTGATCCCATACTGAAACAACACCCTAAAGTGCTCTTCCTATCGATGGCACTACCTACCCAATCTGAATCAACATAACCCTCCGGGTTAATATTCTGATTTGCCTCGTACTTGAGCCCATAATCGACTATACCCTTTAGGTACCTCAGAATATTCTTTGCAACAATCAAGTGAACATGTCTCGAATATGTTAGGAACTGGCTCAAGGTGTTCATAGTAAAGCAAATATCTAGTCTCGTGTTCATCAGGTACATCAAGCACCCAATTATTTGACCATACATCATAGCATCAACTGATTCTGATGAAGCATCACTCAAATAACTTCAGGTTCGATGCCATAGGTGTGGTTATGGCCTTACAGTTTATCATCCCGAATCTCTTCAAAATATCTACTGCATACTTCCCTTGTAAAAAGAATATTCCATCCATATTCTGCCACATCTCCATGCCTAAGAAATAGTGCAGCATACCCAAATATTTTATTTCAAACTTAGCAACAAGTTTCCTCTTCGTATCAAAAATCAACCCATCCACACCTGTTACAAATAGATCATCCACATACAGTAGGAGTATCACTGGATTTCCATCTTCAACCTTGTAGTAAATATTGGAATCTGCCTTACTCTTGGTAAAGCCCAAACTGGATAGGAAACTATCAATTCTGTTGTACCATGTCATGGGTTCCTATTTCAAACTGTATAGGACTTTCTTCAATCTACACACATGATACTCCCTGTCATGTGTCTCAAAACCGAGTGGCTTCTCCACATACACTTCCTCTTCTACTATACCATTCAAGAAAGCAGTCTTGACATCCATTTCGTGTATCTTCCATTTCATCGCTGCAACCAGAGCAAGTACTAATATGATGGAAGTGTATCTGGCTACAGGTGCAAATATCTCTTCATAATCTATTCCTTCTTTCTGGGAGAAACCATGAGCCATGAATCTTGCTTTATATTTATCGATGCTGCCATCTACAGCATGCTTGATCTTGTAGATCCATTTGGAATTTACAATGGACTTCCCTTCTAGTCTCGGGACAACATCCCAAACATGATTCTTCATGATTGATTGATATTCTTCAATCACAGCCTCCTTCCATTCTTTCCTTTCTTCCGCTTCTTCATAGTTGGAAGGTTCTTTATCAATGATGTCACATAGCAAGGCTACATAACTGGAGAAAGACCTAGTTCTCTTTCTTCCTCTAGGTGTTTCTTCTGAAGCTCCATCTCTTTCTGCACCTTGGATAATTTCACGTACCCAAGAAGGTTTCCTCTTATGAGGATTCTTCTCTTGAGGTGGATCTATAGGTTCTTTAGGTTCTTCAAATTCTCAATCTTCTTCTTGAATTTCTTCGTTCATGGTTGTGTCCTGAATTCTGGGTGCTCTTGTTTCTTCAGGTTCTTCAGTTGGTCTCTTCCTGGATTTGATGTAGGTTGAATATTTTCCAAATGTTACATATTTTCTGATGTAAATATTCTTGAACCCTAGGAAGTATATTCTATAAGCTTTCAAGCTTTTAGAGTATCCCACAAATATACCCTTCTTTCCTGAAGGATCTAACTTCGTCCTCTTCTCTTTTGGAATGTGTATGTATATAGGACAGCTGAATATTTTGATATGGCTGACTTCTGGTTTCTTTCCGGAGAAGACTTCTTCAGGAGTCTTGTTCTTTAGTACTGTATGTGGAGTACGGTTCTGTACATATACCGCCGTTTTGGTGGCCTCTACCCATAGATGCATGGGAATATCTTGGTCATGAAGCATCGATCTTGCTACTTCCATGATCATTCTATTCTTTCTTTCTACAATCCCATTTTGTTGTGGATTATATGGAGTGGATAACTACCTCTTAATCCATGAGTCTTTGCATATCCTTTTGAATTCATTTGATGTGGATTCTTTGCCATTATCTGATCGAAAGGTCTTGATCTTATTTTCAGTGTAATTCTCAATCAAGGCTTTGAATTCCTTGAACTTGATAAATACTTCATCTTTTTTATTCATGAAGTAAATCGATGTCTTCCTAGAAAAATCATCAATAAAAGAAACATAGTATACATACCCGCTTAGTGAACTAGATGACATTGGACCGCATACATCGGAGTGGATTATTTCCAAGATTCCTTTTTCCTTACTCTCGCTACTTGGAAATGTCTTCTTTGTGTTCTTCCCTTTTGCACATCCTTTGCATACACCTTCATGTTTTGTCTGCATTTCTGGGAGACCGTCAACAGATTTTCTTGCAAGTTGTATTAATCTGTAATGCACATGTGCAATCCTTCTATACCAAAGCTCATTTGGTTCTACAGAGTCATGAACCAAAGCTTGTTCTGGTTGGCCCTTCAATTTGTATAGTCCTCCTTCTTGTTCCCCAATCACTACTGCATCATCAAAATGTTGAAATATTGTAACTTCGAAGAATATTCTATATTTATCTTTTGTGGTCCCTGATGGTCCTACTGGGAGAACCACTTGTATTATATTGTACCCCGATGCTTCTAATCAGAATAACTAATAATATTCATGAGGTTTTCCCCTCTATTTGTAAAGGTGGGTCATTAGCACCCCAGTGTGGTTACTTGAGCCTACATGTGTAACTCGAGCCTACATGATTAAATCGAGCCTACATGTTGGATGAGTTAATTCAAGTGAACGGATGAATATAAATAGAGGTGTGGTGCTCCTCATTTGAGACACACACACTCTCACTTGTGTAGCACATTAGTGGAGAAGAGAAGTAGCTAGAGAAGGAGGAGGATCAGGATTTGATCTCCTTGTTGGTTTTATCTTTTATCTTTTGGGGCATTTATATTGAGGAAGATTTTGCTGGGTTTTTCCCTTTAGGGTTTTCCCAGGATAAATATTTGTGTTCTCCTTTTGTATGGTTGTGCTTGTCTATATTTCAGTGATCCTATTTATATTCTTTTGTTATGAAATTGAAATGAAATACTAATGATCTAGCTTAGCATCTGAAAATTCAACATGCTATCAGAGCCACCCTGAAAGAAGACATTGTGCAGCTATAGAATCTATGGATTCTTACTTTTTGGGTCTCTATCCACAATTGATCAGCAAAATAAGGCTATATTGAATCTCCATTGAAGGGCGCATCTTTTTGTCGAAGCGAAATTCGATTCCGATCATTTTCAGTTTTGGTGTGGAAAATTAGGGATTTCTACATAAGAGGAATTTTTGAGTGGGTCGAGTATAGGATTTTTATCCTCATCAAAATCGAATTTTAGAGACCTAGATCAATAAATTTGGTTGCGTGAAACTGTGGGAAAGTCAAACCCTAGTTATGACCCCGAGCTAGAAAAACCCTAAATACTAAAACTGCTAAGTTTTGGTACATTCGCTATATATTGAGATTGGAGAAGGTTCAGGTGATGAAAATTTTAGAGACCAAATATAAAATCCTTCTATATAGTGTTTCCAAAATTCAGCCTCAGATTCGCTATATTATAGGAGATATGATCCCTCCAAGTTAGGGTTCCAGCCTCTTGCAGCATTCATCCCTAAACAGGACACCTAGGGAAAATTGATATAGCTTGGGTTATAGAGGTCCAAATGGAATTCCTGAATATGTTCCAAAAATATCACAGACTTTAATTTCCGTGGTTCAAATTTTAGAACCTAAATATGAACCAGTGACACGTGGCATGCCATACAACTTCACTATTCTGAACAGTCCTGTAACATGTCACCTTCGGAAAATGATCATAAATCCCAATTGGTGAAACCAATTCTAATGAAACCTATGGTGTTGGATCAGGGACATGCGAGGTTAACTCAGTGAAAAATTATAGACACATAATAGCAGTAACTTCAGAGATATCATAGAAATAGTAACAGGAATTTCTGCATAAGAAATTGGAAAACTAGGGTTTCCTGTTCCGGAGGCTTCCCTCCACTGTTTTCAGAAAAGGAGTACATTGAACAGCTCCATTTGAAGATATATATCTTTCTATCCAATCATATCTGAAAGATTCCAAGTTTTGAAAATTAGGGTTTCTCTGACAAACCCTAGATCAGCCAACTCCGGAAGCAGGACATACACCTCAAATCGGTAAGATCTAATCTTTTGCTATTTGCATTTGAAGTTCTCATTTCAAAGTGATCTATCACATCAGCTTGATGATAAGCTTGGTGAAGTTGAAAAATTCCAAGCATGAAAGTATTTGATTCCTCTAAAGAGAATGAATTGTACACCTACATGAGTAGAGAGGTTCCAGTTCTAGAGGGAGACGAGCCTGAAATCCTTACACACGAAGAACTTGATCAAGGCCAAGAAGATCACTATTGATTCAATCATAGATCAACTTGTACCAAAAGTGTCTTCCCGAAAGACACTGAATATGTTTGATTCCTTAATCAAGCTATTTTAAGATAATAACATAATTCAGAAGATGGATTTGAGAAACAATTTGAAGAATGTGAAGATCCAGAATGCATAACATCTTGAAGCGGTAGAAGAAGAAGCAGAGAATGCAGAAGTGGTGATAGCCACCTTGAATGGCCTTGCATGATCATGGGATTCATTCATGTGAGGAATGTGTGCCAGAAGGAAGTGATTACTTTCAGTTGAATTTAGGAAGAAGAAGAAGCTCACCTCATAAGAAGAGAAGAAGAAAGATGGGAGCAAATTGAAGATCAAGCTCTCACCATTCAAAGAATATCCCTCAAGTGATGAGGAATAGGAAGAACTCAATTCTTGACGAACCTCTTATCCATCTTATCATTTGGATAAGAAATGATGATTTCATGAATGAAGAATATGATGAAGGAGAATGATCAAGGAGTATACCCACAAAACAAACAAAAGATAAGTACTTAATTGTCATTTAATGATATTGTTTTGTTATGCATATTCAGTTGATGTGTTATGCATGATAGATTGTTTGCATTAATGAATGTATACTACTAATATGCATGTGATCGGTAAGTAGCTCATGGTGCTATACATCCCTCCATTGCTACTTATCTAGAATGAAACCTCTTTACATGACATATTGGATTAATGCACAATCTCAATAATGTCATCTAGAAAGTTTTCGTGAGATATGGATGAATGTTGTATTGGCTAAACAGTTACATGATGCATTAGAATTTGTCATTATGCATATGTTTTATGAAATATTTCTAACCATGAAATTGGTGCATTTGAATTGTAGGAAAGGTCCTGAACAACCTCCTACAAGAAAACAAGGATGAGACTTGTTTCGAAGAACAAGTGATGACAATTCAATAAACATGAATCTGAAGCTCCGAGGGTCAGAGACACCATGATGAAAGAAAGAGCTTCAGAGAGCTGTAGATCCACCTCGAAGGATGAATACCACCATGGGTATAAGGGATAACTCAAGATGAAGAAAAGAATGCTATGATTAAAGAATAACAGTTGATCATGGGAAATGATGTATACGATGTGATTTCAAGACATAAAGGGAAGTACGTAGTATATTCCATATGGATATACAAGAACAAGTGTACAAAGCAAAGGTTCATGATTTGCCTCAGAAAGAATAGACTATGACATGACATACTCTATTGACAAGTATATATCAAGCATAGAGCCACCTGTACAGAATGAAGAGGGAAGATGATACTCCACTTCAAGGGGAGTGACTACAGAAGATATCTAAGTTCGACATGGTATGACATGATGGACAACTTCCTGCTGGATTGAGACTTTACCAAGAGTAAAGAGGGTTCCAACCTTCAAGGTTGAATATAGAAGACAAGGATATGTTGATGACCTGACAAGACGAACTCATGGAATATGTTATGATATTTGGGATACAATTCCCAAACCAGAAGGAAATAGTATAGTATCCTCCAAATGGATATGCAAAATAAAGCATGCAGCTGATGGAAGTATTGAGAAGTATAAAGAAAGATTTGTGGCCAAAGGTTTCTCTCAGAAAGAGGGAATTGATTATGAAGAGACATTTGCCCCAGTAGCATGGTATACTTCAATTAGAGCTACCATGGCACTTGCATCCATGATGAAGTGGGACTTACACCAGATGGATGCGAAAACGGCTTTTCTAAATGGTGTGATCAAAGAAGAAGTATACATAGAACAACCACGAGGATTTGAAGTTGAATATAGACATACTCACGTATGCAAGTTGAAGAAGGCATTATATGGTCTTAAACAAGCTCCTCGAGCTTGGTATGAAAGAATAGATGGTTTCTTGTCAAGCATGGGCTTTACCAAAAGTAAAGCTGATCCTAACCTTTATCTCAAGGTTGTAGAAGATGAACTTGTCATCTTGTTATTATATGTGGATGAATTATCCTTGATAGGAAATGAGAAACAGGTCATGGAAAGCAAAAATAAACTAGAAGAAGGATTTGAGATGAAAGACATTGGGTTAATGCATTATTTCCTAGGTCTGGAAGTATGGAAAAGTTCAGAATAAATATTTCTCAACCAGGGAAAGTATGCGGTAGAGATATTGAAGAGATTCAATATGTTGGAATGTAAAGCCATGGTCACACCCATGGACTCCAACCTGAAGTTGTTAGATGATGACTCATCAGAGTTAGTAGATGCAACTCATTACAGATAGATCATTGGGTCATTGATGTACTTAAAAAATACTAGACCAGACATTTGTTTTACTGTGAACACCTTAAGTCAATATCTTGTTCAACCAAGATGGGTTCACCTAGTAGCTGCAAAACATGTGATGAGATATCTGAAAGGGACTACAGACCTTGGTCTATACTATGATGGTAGCCATGACTACAGATTGTATGGCTATACAGATGCATATTGGGTTGGAAGTATCTCAAACAGGAAAATCACATTAGGTAGATGCTTTTGTTTGGGGTCTACTATGAGTTCATGGTTTAGCAAGAAACAGTCTAGTGTTTCTCTTAGAACAACAAAAGTAGAATACATAGAAGATTGCTCTGCTAAGTTGTGAATCCATATGGCTTCGGAAGCTGATATCAGGTCTCCTTGACCTGAAGATGGATACTACATTGAGTCTATGTGATAACGAGAGTTGTGATAACAGAGAACCCTGTGTTCCGTCGTAACACATAGAAATACGATATTTATACATACAAGATAAAGATGCATATGATGATGTTTCAGTATTCCCATTCTGAAGATATAGATGATTCTTTCAGTATTCACATACTAGAGATACAAATGGTGATAGTTCAGTATTCACATACTGAAGATGTAGATGATGATGGTTTAGATGGTGATGTGATGACAAAGCCTCTGTCCTGAGTAAAGTTCGAACACTTTCGAGACAAGCTTGGTGTGGTTTGGAAAGACCTTCCTTGAAAGGGGGAGTAGTGATGTTGCAATGGGATTGTATCATCCTGGGACATATGTCCAAAAGTGATATGGAGACCTCGATCTTCGAGAATGAAGAGGGATTGTATCATCCTAGGACATCCGTCCAGAAGTGATCCGGTGACCTAGGTCATCGAGAATGTAGTAGGATGGTATCATCCTTGAACTTCGGTTCAGAACGGATCTGGTGACTTCGGTACTTGAGAACATGTGTTGATCCCGTAATTCCTAGAGGAAGGATTTTCTGAGTTCCACATCTGTGTTGATCCCATAATTCCAAAAGGAAGGATCATTGAATTGATCCCGTAATTCCAATAGGAAGGATTGTCTGAGTTCCACAGATGTGTTGATCCTATAATTCCAATAGGAAGGATTGTCTAAGTTCCACAACTATGTTGATCCCGTAATTCTGAAAGGAAGAATCATTAGTAACTCCGTAAAGACCTAAATCCTGTAATTCCGAAAGGAAGGATCATTGACTTGATCCCGTAATTCCAATAGGAAGGATTTTCTGAGTTCCACAGATGTGTTGATCCTGTAATTCCAAAAGAAAGGATCATTAGTAACTTCGTAAAGACCTAAATCCTATAATTCCTAAAGGAAGGATTGTTAGTAACTCTGTAAAGACCTAAATCTTGTAATTCCGAAAGGAAGGATCGTTGGTAGATCCGTAAAGACTTGATCCCGTAATTCCAATAGGAAGGATTGTCTGAGTTCCATAGATGTGTTGATCCCATAATTCCAATAGGAAGGATTGTCTGAGTTCCATAGATGTGTTGATCCCATAATTCCAATAGGAAGGATTGTCTGAGTTCCACAAATGTGTTGATCCCGTAATTCAGAAAGGAAGGATCGTTAGCAACTTCGTAAAGACCTAAATACCATAATTCTGAAAGGAAGGATCGTTAGTAGCTCCGTAAAGACTTGATCCCATAATTCCAAAAGGAAGGATCGTCTGAGCTCCACAAATGTATTGATCCCATAATTCCGAAAGGAAGGATCGTTAGTAACTCCGTAAAGACCTAAATCCTATAATTCTAATAGGAAGGATCATCTGAGTACCATAGACATGTTAATCTTGTAATTCCGAAAGGAATGATCATGTTGATGTTTCTATGATGATGATGTTGATGTTTTGATGATGTTGATGTTTTGATGATAATGATTTTATGATGATGATGATGTACTGATCGAAAGATCAGAGTGTGACGATGATGATATTTTGATTTTTTGATGATGTTGAATGTTTTGATCATAATGATGTTTTGATGATGTTGATGTTTTCATGATGATGATGTTTTTATGATGATGATGATGTACTGATCAAAATATCAGAGTATGATGATGATGTACTGATCGAATGATCAAGAGTATGATGATGATGATGTACTAATCGAAAGATTAGAGTGTGATGATGATGATGATCAGTATGTGATGATGAGGACATACTAATCAAAATATCAGAATATGATGATGATGATTCTATTCAGGAGTTGAAGTATGATGATGGTGCTGATCACGATGTTACTAATCAGAATGTGATGATGTTGCTGATCAAAAGGTCAAAATGATGAAGATATCTTTGCTGATCAAAAGATCAAAGTGCTGAAGATATTGCTGATCAAAATGCTGAAGATATTGGTGATGATTGAAAGGTCGAAGTGCTGAAGATGTTGCTGCTGATCGAAAGGTCAAAGTGTTGAAGATGTTACTGAAAATGTTGTTGATCAAAAGGTCAAAGTGTCGAATATGTTGCTGATCGAAAGGTCAAAGTGCTGAAGATGTTGCTGCTGATTGAAAGGTCTAAGTGCTGAAGATGTTGTTGAAGATGTTGCTGATCGAAAGATCAAAGTGTTGAAGATGTTGCTGATCAAAAGGTCAAAAGATGTTGATGTTGATTAAAGAGTTGCTGTCGTCAAATATTGAAGACGAAGACTATATGATGTTGAAAATCTTCCAATGATTTATAGATGTGTTACCCTGATGATGTTGATGATGTCCTCTCCTACTATTGTTGTTGTTGATGTTGTTGTAGAATACCCTTCTCGTTAAGGGGGAGTGTTGAAATATTGTAACTTTGAAGAATATTCTATATGTATCTTTTGTGGTCCTCAATGGTCCTACCGGGAGAACCACTTGTATTATCTTTTACCTCGATGCTTCTAATCATAAGAACTAATAAGAGTCATGAGGTTGTCCCCTCTATTTGTAAAGGTGGGTCATTAGCACCCCAGTGTGGTTACTTGAGCCTACATGTGTAACTCGAGCCTACATGATTAACTCCAGCCTATATGTTAGATGAGTTAATTCAAGTGAATGGATGAATATAAATAGAGGTGTGGTGCTCCTCATTTGAGACACACAAACTCTCACTTGTGTAGTGCATTAGTGGAGAAGAGAAGTAGCTGGAGAAGGAGGAGGATTAGGCTTTGATCTCCATGTTGGTTTTATCTTTTATCTTTTGGGGCATTTATATTGAGGAAGCTTTTGCTGGGTTTTTCCCTTTAGGGTTTTCCCAGGATAAATCTTTGTGTTCTCCTTTTGTATGGTTGTGCTTGTCTATCTTTCAGTGATCCTATTTATATGCTTTTTTATGAAATCGAAATGAAATACTAATGATCTAGCTTAGAATATGAAAATTTAACAAAAAATACTTTCACTTTGGCCACATGAGGACTTGGACATCTACAAATGCAACCCTCATTCCTTTTGTATCTAATGCAGATATGGAGAGAACGTTCTCCTTTAGTCTAGATACAAACAATACATCTTTCATTTTGATATAATTTCCATAGTCTAGCTTGTATGAGGATTCATCACTACCTTTTATTGGATATTGGTAGTCATCTCCGAGTTTCACCTTGTGAGGTGATTCATGTTCAGATAATTCCACAAAGGATTTTTTGAATCTTTTCATATGTTTGGAAGCACCACTGTCTATAAGCCAATCATTGCTGCCATGTGTGATAGTTCCCATGAGAGAAGAGATCAAAACATATTCTTCATCACTTGAAGAATCATCACTGACTTGTCTGCTTCTCTTTGTGTAAGGTTCATTATCCTCTGCATCATGAGCATGATGTATTCTCTTGTTTCCCTTCTTCTTGTGAGAGATAATTTTGTTTCTAGGACAATATCTAGCAAGCTGTCCTCTTTCATCACATGTGTAGAAAATGTACTTAGACATATCTCTAGGCTTTCTAAAGTTATTCCTTTGATGAGAGTACTTACTTCTGTGGTGGATAGATCTAGTTTTCTTGGATTGTACTGTGAGAGCTTGATCTTCACTTCCCATCTTTTCTTCACTAGCTCATATATGATATTCTTATTTAGAGCTTTATTCCCATAGTCTGCTTAACTTGACTAACTTATTTCTAGCACAGATCCCTTGAATGAAAGAGTCCCATGTCCTAGGGAGACCATTCAAGGTATTCATTACAATCTCTGCATTCTCCACTTCTTCATCTACTACTTCGAGTTGTTTTTTGATCTGGGAGACCCTTGTAAAGTAATACTAGATGGTCTCCACATTTTGGATCTTCACATTCTTCAACTGGTTCCTCAAGGTCATCTTTCGGTTTATGTTCTTTCCTTCGAACAATTTGGTTAGGGCATCAAACATAGCTTTAGGTGTCTTTAGGGAGGACATTTGTGGTATGAGGTGATCCTTTATTGAATCAGCAATAATCCTCTTTTACATAACCAACTTATTCTTATGTAAGGCCTTAGCCTCATCTCCCTCTAGAACTGGAACCTCCTCATTGATGTAGGAGTCCAACTCATTTTCTTCCAGGACCAGGGAGATCCTATACTTCTAGGCTTAGAAGTTATCAGCCCCCTCAATATTTTCATCAAGCTTGGTATGATGAGAAATCTTAACTGAGAACCTCAAATAGAAATACAAAAGATTTAGATCTTACCAGGTCAAGATGTCATGTCTGTTATCACTCTAGGAAACTCCTCTAGGTTGTAACTCGAGGATGCCTGGTAACTTAAACTATTTTTAGGGTTTTTTTTGAATTGGATCAAGCCGAATAACCTATATAACCTCTCACTCTCAATAAATGGATGAATGTCACTCAATCACAAGGATTTTAGTTACAACTCATTCAGTAGTTTGACAAAAGGGTGTAGGGATGGAGAACTCAGTAGGCTGGCAGACTTACACACATAACACATGCATATAAATGGCTAAATCCTATTGAGGATGGTGTTTATAAATTAAATATCACTAAATAACCAATAGGATGATATCTATCGGCCCTTTAATAAATCTAAAAATTACGTAAATGTACATTCAAGCAATAAACACAGTAAAGAAAGAGATGGCTAAACAAATCACAACAAAAGAGCTTATACTTAGAGTAAACCAGATGAGATGCTTGATAATGGAACAAGATCATAAATCCCTGGATTCAAACCTTTATTAATCAAATAATCATGGGATTTATAGCCTTTTACAAAATTTACAGATCCTAAAAAATCCGATCTGTTTCACACAAAAATAACTAGAAGTAATAGTTTTTTCTAGATTAGGGCTTCAAACCCTTGCTGACTATTTGTTTATTTACTATGAATATCTAGTTCATTGAGTGATCTTTTAATCATTGAAGTAGTTGCTGATAACCACCACTACTCGTTTGTTGTGGAATGGTCACCAACAACTTGGGTATCGACGTTTAACTGAAGTGATTTTCCTCATTTAATCCACTGTATTTTTATTTATCTTGCCACCGCAGATTTGGCACTCAAGGTCTCCAGTTTTTTGTAGTTTCAGTGCTCCAAGTCTCTGTTTCTCTACAGTTTACTACCGTGGTCACTAATCGGAGGATTTTTCCTCTGTTCCATCGGCGCCCCAAGTCTCATTGTTGCTGCAGTTGCAGAGGTGAAACGAAATAAATTTCATTATATTATTGTTGAAAGTTGATTTGCAATGGAATCAAGGCATTAGTCCTCTATGCTGCCAACACTGCAGAGATGTTTCATTGAAAACTCATTGATCCATAGTCTGTATGCCTTCTGATCACCGATGATCCTTTATTATTGCACTTATCGGAGTGTTGTAAACTTTTTCATTTATCAGGAGCCTTAGTCTATTTTTCTTCTGCTGTTGCAACTCCCCATTTCATTATCTTGCCGATGGCTAGTGATTTCAAGTTCCGACGCTGAAGTTTCATCTGCTCCCGGACCCCATAGTTTATTTTTCTTTCGCCGTTGTGGCTACTTAGCAGACTAATTCATCGTCGGTTAGTTTTTTCAAGTTCTGATTTCTACTTCTTGACTTTGGGGATATTTAGTTCTTCACATCACCGATGTTTCGGAACCTTTCGGCCTTGTCCCTCTGCTATGTAGTCTATAGTTCTTTCGATCACCAAAGAGTTCATCTATTGTCGTGCATATCAGATTGTTCCTTGTCATTGACTAAAATCTGTAGTGTTTCATCCTTCTGTAGTTGCGGCTCCATAGTGAAATATTTTGCGACTGGTTAGTCTTTAGCACCTATGACGCCGAAATTTTCATTCCCTTCGATCCTCGATGTTTTATGTTGTAGCGGAACCCGTATCCATTTCGTTTCCCACCATTTTGGCTCCTTAGAGGACTAATTTGACAACGGTTAGCCTTTAGACCATTTGATCACTGATGTGCTCATTTATTGTCATTGATCGAAAGCCATAGTCAGTTTGTTTCCTGCCGTTGCGGCTCCGTAGGTAACTAGCTCATCGATCTTTAATCTTTTAAAGTTTCGATGTCGACACTATGAAAACCTTTAGCTTTATCTTGCCAATTTTTAGTCTTTAAAAATTTTGATTGTCATGGAGCTACTTGGTTCTAAAATCTTCGATGATTTGTCTTTAGTCCTTCTGATCGCTGACAATTTCCTCTTCTCGCAGAAGCCGTAGTGGACTAACTCGCTGATCCTTTATATTTTCAAGCTCTGATCACTGTTAAAAAGTGTTATGATGGTAGTAAAAAGTTTAGCAAGATGCCTAACTGTCGAAGGGGTCTTCCACCTGTTATTTATCTTCCATCTTTCGGTGGCTAATGAGATGTTTTGATTCTCACCCAAGCCACCGAAGCCACAACTTTGTGAAATTTGCATAAAAATTAGAGGTCTTCAAACATTAGAGGAATTTTGGGGTCTAAAATGGGCCTCCTAAGGAAAATAATAAAATAATAGTTAAAATAATAAAATAATATTGATTAATTTTGGAGGAAGAAAGAAAAAACTACTTTTTATGTTCGTATTTTCGACATATCTCCCTATGTTTTTACTCAAATTTCGATCGGGAGAGCTCGTTGGATGCACAATTTGATTCTGCATCCAACGATTACCCACACGGCATACTTTTGAAGGACCCCGCTACCCCAAAAACAAGAAATACCTGAAAAATGTGATGATGACATCATCATCACGTTTTTTCAGGTATTTCTTGTTTTTGGGGTAGCAGGGTCCGTCAAAAGTATGCGGTGTGGGTACTCGTTGGATGCGGAATCAAATTCTGCATCCACTGAGCTCTCCTGATAGAAATTTGAGTAAAAACACAATGATATTTGTCGAAAATACGAACAAAAAAAGTAGTTTTTTTTAATGACAAATATGTCAATTCAACCATTATGGTTGACTTATTTTATTGAAATTCTATTGGTTCTTGAATTCCAACTCACAAAAACTTATTTTAGCACGTTTTCTTATAAGGCCCATTTTAGACCCCAAATTTCCTCTAATGACTGTTACTAATCTTCATATCCTTCATTGCATCATTTAAATTCTTCATAGTATCAGAAGTAAATTTATTTTATTTTCAGAGATAACATTTGGCTCCTACTTGGGGATGGCAACCTCCCTGTGAGGTCCCAAGAACCCCAAACCAAAATTCCTTTCCCTAAAATCAACTAAGTAACTTAACACTATTCTTTATTGTTCCATTGGGCATGGAGTATTATTCTGAAAGCAAAAAAACCTACTATTTACTAATTTACAATCATAAGGCCTCAGAGCCTCAAATAAAATAGAGTTTTAGGAACCGCCCATTTAGTGGGCCATCAAATACCTATTCACCTTCTAAATTCTACATTTTGAAGGTGTTGTTCTTATATACCTGGTCTATAACAAAAGGGCCAATCCATAAAGAGTCAAATTTTCCATGTTTCCCTTTGTCCTGTCTGACAGCATCCCATTTGAGGACCCAATCTCTGACTTGGAAGTTGTCTGCCTTTGCTCTTTTGTTAAACATGTCCTTTATCCTATGTTGATGAGCTTCTGATTTTTCTACCACTTGCTCCCTAATCTGCTATAACTCTACCAAATCCATCATCCTTCTCATCATATCATTTGGTTCATCTTTCTCTTCCTGAAAAAACTTTGCCACTGGAAGGATGAGCTGGATAGGAAAGATGGCCTCAGTGCCATAAACTAGTTTGAATGGAGAAGTCCCTATGGATCTTTTATCTGTCACCCTATCAACCCATTAGGAAAACTTAAGCGTTGAATCCCATCCCTTCTAATTTGTCTCTAGCAATTTCCTAATGTTCTGGACTAAGCTTTTATTGGATGACTCAGCCAGGCCATTGCCTGGTGGGTAATAGGATGTGGAGTGCACTAGTTGAATACCCATTGATTCACACAATTTAACCAATCCCCAGCTTTAAAGGATTGTGCATTATCAGTTACTAACCTTACTAGGAAACCAAACCTGCTAAAGGTGTTCTCATATAAGAATCTCATGATGACTTGATAAGTGCCATTTACGGTGGGTATTGCTTCTATCCATTTGGTAAAGTAGTCAGTGGCTACTCAGATCCATTTATGCTGTCCACTGGAAGATGGATTTATTTCACCTATCAAATCTAGAGCCCATTGCTGGAAAGGGCAATTCACTATAATACTCCTAAGGGGTAAGGTTTTAAGCTGCTGCTTTCCTACAAATCTTTGACATTGGTCACAGGCCCTTACAAAAGTGCATACATCAGCAAAGAGAGATGGCCAATAGTATCCTACTTTTAAGATCTTGTGGGCCATGGTTTTCCAGTAGTGGTGGCCTCCACATGTACTGGAATGAAAGTGATGCATGAACTACTTTGCTTCCTCTTTATCTAAACACCTTAACAAAATCATAGACTGATCCCTCAAGTACAACAGTTTTTCAATTATGCAAAACTTGACAGATTTCAATGTAAGAGCTCATGCTTGGTTAGAGGTGCGACCAGGAGAAACTTCTAATTTAAGTAAAAAAAGAATGATACCTAAGTATTGCTCACATGAAGATATGTTCTCAGCTACTGGTGGACTGTCATTCCAATCTTGGTTTACGTCTATTTCAGCTGCTACCATAGTCTGCACCTTTGCTAATCCGACACATGTGAAATTTATTCCCATCAGCTCACAGTTTTCTTTGGCCATAAGTTTGGATAGGCCTAATCCCTTTACAAGCTTAGAGGGTTTCACCTCTACATCAAACTCAATGAGTTTGGAAATCCACTTATCTCTCTTCCCATCAATGTCAGGCTAAGTCAAAACATCCTTCACTGCAGTGGAAGGGACATATGCAATGACCTTTGCATCGAGAATGTAGATTCTAAATTTCTTCAAAGATTTTATGAGAGCATAATCGTACTTCTCAATTGGGTCATATTTCAGCTTAGCATCTCTCAAGGTTCTGCTGAAGAAAGCAATTGGATGATCAAGAACTTCATCATTCTTTTGTAATAGTACAGCTGCCACTATGGCATAAGATGCAAAAGAGAAAATGTAAAAACCCTTGGTGTAGTCAGGACTAATCAGGGTTGGGGCCTCCATGATGGATTTCTTAATATCTTCAAAAGAATTTCTTTCTTGGTCGGTCCACTTGATTTCTGCATCCTTTTTTAACATGGTTGTGATATGCTTTAACAGCTCGGAAAAATTTGGAATGAATCTCCTGGCAAAGTTTATCTTGCCTAAAAAGGACTGAATGTCTCTTTTTTACCCTGGTATTAATAGTTGTTGAATTACCTCTACTCTTACTAGATCGATATTTACATCTTCAGCTGACACTATGTGGCCTATGAGCTTTCCTTCATTGAGTGCAAACTGGGACTTCTTGGGGTTCAGTGATATTCCGTACCTTCTACACTTCAGAAATGCCTTCATTAAATGCTGCAAGTGGTCATGATGGCTGTGAGAGTAAACTGTTAAGTCATCAAAATATATCAGAAAAAATTTATCTTTTATCCCTACAAAAGATATGTCCTTAGCTCTTTGAAAAGTAGTCCCAACATTCATTAGCCCAAATGGAATTTTAGCATACATGAAGGTACCCCAAGTGGTAGTAAAGGAAGTCTTCTCTTGATCATCTAGGTGCACAGAAACTTGGTTTTATCGAGAGAAACCATCAAGGAAGGACATGACCCTATCCCCTGATACTCTCTATAGCAGATGTTCCATCTTCGGTAGTGGATAGTTGTCCTTTTTGGAATACTTGTTCGGGTTTCAAAAATCCACACACAACTTGATTTCTCCATTTTTCTTTCTCACCACTACTAGATTTGCAACCCACTTGGAATAGCTGATGGGGATTATGATCTTGGATTTGAGAAGCTTGTGGATCTCTTTCTCAAACACTGGTAATAGAAGGGGGTTGATGGGTCTCAGCTTCTGTTTGAAAGGAATGGTGTCCTTCTCCAAAGGAATCCTACACTGGATGATGTTGGTGTCATACGTGTTTAGGTCACTATACTCCCATGCAAAGACATTAGAAAACTCTTTTATCAAGCTGCAATATTCAGACTTATGTTCAGCAGTCAGCCCAGTGGATAGATTTATCAGTTTTGGATGGATTTGGCTACCTATGTTCATCTCTTAGACAACATGATTTAGCTCCCTTTTGGCAGGATTGAAAGGGATGTCATTGTGGTCAAACAGTTATTCCAATGGTACTAGACCTCGGGGTATGTGGTTGTTGGGAAATTGGACAATATCGTGCTCAGTCGCTTTATCTTTTAGCTTGAGCTGCTTGGATTCCTCCAGGTTAAGGTTTTCTTGGTTTATGTGTATGTCAGAGACTTCATCCACTAACTGAAGGAATTTACTAAGCTCCCATTAATTTTCAAATGCCCTCCAAAATTTTACATTGTCTAGCAGAGAGGGTCTGTACTTGACCTGAACATCATAGCTGAGCCTAGGGCATAAAGGAGGAACAACCAAACTTGCAGAGACATCCAGGGAATCAACCAGGTGATTCAAATCCCTAGGAACATATGATAGTTAAAAAAACATAAATGACTCTCTGAGTTTCCATACCTTGTCCCTGTAGGCCTTCAGTCTAATATTTTTCGTCTAAAAAGTGTTGTTGACTTGCTATATGATGAGGTCTGTGTCCCCAAAAATCTTCACGCACATGATCCCCATCTCCTTGGCTACTTTAAATTCCAGTAGAAAGGCTTCGTACTCTACTACATTGTTTTTGGTTTTGAAATTGAGCTTGTAAGATAGGTGAATGTTCTCCTTTGATGGGGAGGTAAAGAATATACCCGTGACTGATGAGTTCTTATCACTTGCCCCATTGAAATACATCGTCCAGTTCACTATTGTGATTTCTTCTGGCTGTGGACAGGTAGCCTACGCCTGCTGATTATCATCAGTTTGCAAAATACATGATCCAAAATCAGTGTCCACGGCATAAATTGGGTGATTCACTGAGAGGCTCTCTTTGCTTATGATTTATGCTAGCTAATTTTCTCTGTACAATGGCTTATTTTCCTCTATAAACATTCAAATGGTAGAATTGTGAGATCCATCTGGAGGGTGCTACCTAATATTTTGCTCCACGACCAAAACAACATGAAGCTGAATTTTGAGGGAATATCAACCACCACGATGTCCATCATTACACTTTTCGAAGGTAGCTGGGTTAATTTTACAACAAGATCTTTGATGAGGCCCAAGCATTTTACCTTCCTAGAGTCAAAAGAGAACAAATCATGGTAGGGCTTGGTAATGTTGAGGCCGATCTCATCCATCACAGCTTTTGGCTTTAGGTTTTGAGAGGCTCCTGAATCCAACAGACAGTTATGGATGATTTTATCATGGATGTTCAAGGATATATAGAATGGTGGGTAGGAGTCCTTTAGGTCTTCAATCATGGGGCTGAGGGTTACAACAGGATTATCATCTTGTAGGTTCACGAAGTCAGTGTCAATGTGCACCTTGGGCTGAAGGGAATTTAGAATGGAGGTTTTAAATGCATCGTTCTTCATCAACTCGATTAGAGGGAATGAGATTTTGAATTTTTGAATTTCTGAATCAAGGTTTAAAGAATATGCAGCTTATCTGGAAATCTTACCGTGTGAGCTGTAGGTTTGAGTTGGACTTGATTAGGTGTTGCTGAAAGTGTTGGTTTATGCAATGCTTTGGATGGGACAACTACATTCTTTGGTAAAACAACAACCTTTATAGCAGGTGCAAGATATTTCTTGATAGGTACAACACTATTTTCAAGGGGAGCAACCAACCTAGACCTCAGTTGGTAACCTCCCTAATAATCATCCTGATAGACAGCCTCGTCGGTGATCTGTTCAACAATCAAGGCTTCCTCATATTCTATCTGTGTCAGAAAAGAATAGTCCACCTCATCCTCCATGTAGTGGATATTGTCTTTAGCTTCTCCTTTATCTTCAATGAATTCTGGCTCTTCTTCTAATACAACATTTTGTAATGGAGCTCTTATCCTCTGGTCTTCCCCTTGATTTCTCTCCCTTTAGAGAATCTGAACAGGGGGGGTTCTTCTTCTATAAGGAACGAAATTTGGGTTTCAAGGGGAAAAATCACTTGGCCCTGTACCCCTCATTGGTAGATGTCCTTTTCCCCTCAATTTAGACATTTCAGCAGTCAAGTTATCTAAAATTTTGTCCATCTTGTCAATTTTGTTCTTTGATGCAAAAGCCCCATTATAGTTTGTTGGCTGCCTTCTCCTGTCTACCTTCCCTTTGACCTTTTGAGATGCTAGAATGTTTGACTCTACCTCTAAAGCAACATACTGCATGAGTGATAGGGAGGCAGAACTCCTTTCTCTAAGAAGTAGGCAGAAATCACAGTCAAAGGCATTCACATAGGTTATCATAGCTGAGGACCCGATGGGCTCAATTTCAGTGGGGATGTTGCTGTACATGTCGTTGAATCTCTTGGTAAATTTGGAGACAGAGTCACCATTTTCTCTTCTTAGGTTGTTGAATTATGTGATATAGTAGAGGTGGTCTCTCCTCTCCCCCCAATGCTTTAGGAAAATCTCATCTAGGGCTTCTATGCCAGCTATTGACCCAGCAGGCAGTTCCTTAAACCACTTCCTAGCCTTGCCATCTAGGCTTTGCACAAAAACTCTGGTCCATACATCTACTTGTTCTATGTTAATATTTTCATCATAGCTGTAAAACGCCTCTAGATGTTCTTCAGCAGTGACATCCCATTCCCCTGTAAACTTAGGCATATACTTTTGATAATCCCCAGTAGGCATGGATATGAGAGGATTTGGAAAAACTAGGGGTGCATACCTAGTTACTAGGATTCTTTCCATATTGTACAATGGAGGGGCAACGATATTGGAAATGGGTATGGACAGGGATGTGGAAGGCAGCACTGATGGGAATATTTGCTAAGAAGGAGGTGGTATAGTTATCCTAGTGGATTCACTAGGGATTGGATCTTCACAAGAAATAATGCTTGAAGATGCCCAAGCCCTAGATTTTTCTGATATATCTAAAAATTCCTGGGAATTAACAATTTCAGCAAAAGAAAAATCAATAGAAAGATTTCCTAAAATACCTGATGTAGATTTTTGTGCAGCACTGCTGGTCTGTCTTAGCGAAGCCCTAGCTTTCCTCAAAATTTCTTCTGGATCTGAAACTGGTGTTGCTGGTGGCCCCTTTGGGTTTTCTCTAGTACTTGGTATTCTTGAAGCCACCTTTTATCAATGGAGTCACCAGATAGATGATTACAACCATAATAATGTCCAATCCTTGTCTATCATCAAAGCATGGATCTATGTTGTCTCAAAGGGAAGCTGAGCTTCAATCTCCTGTCCTGAGCAGCGGTGCCACATTGTTATCTCTCCAGGAAACTCCTATACATTGTAGCTCGAGGATACCTAAGAAATTAAACTATTTTTAGGGTTTTTCTGAATTGGATCAAGCAAGATAACCTATATAACCTCTCACTCTCAAGACATGCATGAAGCTCACTCAAACATAAGGATTTTAGTTACAACTCATTTAGTAGTTTGACAAAAGGGTGTAGGGATGGAGAACTCACTAGGTTGGAAGAATTACACACAAAAAACATTCATATAAATGGCTAAATCCTACTGAGGATCGTGTTTATAAATCAAATATCACTAAATAACCAATAAGATGACAGCTATCGGCCCTTTAATAAATCTGAAAATTACCTAAGTGTACATTCAGGCAATAAACATAGTAAAGAAAGAGATGGCTAAACAAATCACAACAAAAGAGCTTATACTTAGAGTAAACTAGATGAGATGCTTGATAATGGAACAGGCTCATAAAACCCAATAGTCAAACCTTTATTAATCAAATAATCACGGCCTTTATAGCCTTTTACAAAATTTACAGATCCTGAAAATCCGATCTGTTTTACACAAAAATAATTGGAAGTAATAGTTTTTCTAGATTAGGGCTTCAAACCCTTGCTGACTGTTTGTTTATTTACTATGAAGATCTAGTTCACTGAGCGGTCTTTTAATGACTGAAGTAGTAGCTGATAACCACCACTACTGGTTTGTTGTGGAATTGCTGCCAACAGCCAGTGTATCAGCATTTAACTAAAGTGAATTTCCTCATTTAATCCACTGGATTTTTCTTTATCTTCTCGCTGTATATTCGACACTCCAAGTCTCTATTTTTTCATAGTTTTGACGCTGCAAGTCTTTGTTTCTTCCCAGTTTACTACCATGGTCATTGATCGAAGGCTTTTTCCTCTGTTCCATCGATGCCCCAAGTCTCAATGCTTCCACAATTGTGGAGGTGAAATGAACTAAATTTCATTGTATTACTGCCAGAAGTTGATTTGCAATGGAATCGGGGCATTAGTCCTCTATGCCGCCGACACTACTGAGATGTTTTGTTGAAAATGCGTTGATCTGTAGTCTGTATGCCTTCCAATCACCGATGATCCTTTATTGTCACACTTATCGGAGTGTTGTAAACCTTTTCATTTATCGGGAGCCTTATTCTATTTTTCTTCTGCCATTGCGGATCCTTATTTCATTATCTTGCCAACTGCTAGTGATTTTGAGTTCCGACGCCAAAGTTTCATCTACTTGCGGACCCCGTAGTTTATTTTTCTTCCATCATTGTAGCTAGTTAGTGGACTAATTCATCATCGGTTAGTGTTTTCAAGTTCCAATTTCTGCTTCTTGACTTCAACAGTATTTAGTTCTTCACATCACTGACGTTTCAGAACCTTTCAGCCTTGTCCCTCTGCTATGTAGTCTTCAGTTCTTCCGATAGCCAAAGAGCTCATCTATTGTCACACTTATCAGAATGTTCCTTATCATTTATTGGAAGCCATAGTATTTCGTCCTTCGTAGTTGTGGCTCCGTAGTGAAATATTTTGCTACCAGTTAGTCTTTAGCACCTTCGACGTCAAAATTTTCATTCCCTTCGATCGCCGATGTTTTACATTATGGCGGAACCCATAGCCATTTGATTTTCCACTATTTCTGCTCCTTAGAGGACTAATTCACTAATGGTTAGTCTTTATACACTCTAATCATCGATATGCTCATCTATTTTCATCGATCGGAAGCTGTAGTTAGTTTTTTTCTTGCCATTGTGGCTCCCTAGGGAACTAGCTCGCCGATCATTAGTCTTTTAAAGTTTCAACGTCGACACTGTGGAAACCTTTAGCTTTATCTCATCGATATGTATTCTTTAAAAATTTTGATTGCTATGGAGCTACTTGGTTCTAAACTATGTGACGATTTGTCTTTAGTCCTTCCGATCGCTACCAATTTCCTCTTCTCACGGAAGCCGTAGTCTCTAAGTCCTCCACCGTTTCGGGGCCATAATGGACTAACTCACCGATCCTTTATATTTTCAAGATCTGATCATTGTCAAAAAGTGTTCTGACGGCAGTAAAAATTTTAGAAATACACCTAACTTCCGAAGGGGTCTTCCACCTGTTATTTATCTTCCATCTTTCGGTGGCTAATGAGATGTTCTGATCTTCACCCAAGCCACCGAAGCCACAACTTTGTGAAATTTGCATAAAAAATAGAGGTCTTAAAAACTGTTAGTGATATTCATATCCTTCATTACATTATTTAAATTCTTCAAGCTATCAAAAATAAACTTATTTTATTTTGGGAGATAATAGTATCTGAATCTGGAGCTGAATTTCTGCAGTGCTGGTTTAGGAGAAGATTAGGATTTGGATTTTTTGGAGTTCTGTCCAACTAAATTATTTGATCTTTATCTCTAAATTTTATTTTGAGGAGGATATGAATCTAGGCTTAGGTTCAATGAAAAATTCCACTTCTGTGAAAATCCCTAATTTTCGGCAGTAGTGTCGGGTCCAAAACTGAAAAACCTCAAAATTGGATTCTGCTTCAACAGAAAGATCCTCTCTAGGGAGGAGACTTAATCCAACCTTTTTTCTCTGAAAATTTATGGAGAGAGATCCAAAAAAATAAGAATCCCTAGTTCCCGCAGATGCATAGTGTCTTCTTCTAAGGTTAGCTCTGATACCATGTTAGATTTTTAACATTAAGCTATCATTATATTAGGATCTTTAACTAAGAGAATAACAATCACAAAAATCAAACACAAGAGACAATGAACACAATGTTTTTTTTTTTGGAAACCATAAATGGAGAAAACACCGCAACTTCCTCAAAGATAGAATCAACACCAAATATAAAAGTCCAAAACAGTAAGATGATCTCCTGANTTTTTTTTTTTTGGAAACCATAAATGGAGAAAACACCGCAACTTCCTCAAAGATAGAATCAACACCAAATATAAAAGTCCAAAACAGTAAGATGATCTCCTGACAGCAGTAACCTCTTTCTTCCTAGCCCTAATGTCTTCTTCTTCCTTAGATATGTGCTACAACTAAGTGTGAGTGAGTGTTTGATAAATAGAGAGTCTAGCTCTCTATTTATACTAATTCTTGACTTGACAAAACCCTAGTAGGGCCGACTTCACTAGGTGAGTCTAACAACCCTCGTGCCCCAGAACTGCTGGGACTTTAACCCTTGAACAATAGGAGGGTTACCATAATGACTTGCATGACTTGTTTACATTATATAACCTCCCAATGGGAACATTGGGGCATGACAGGACTCAAATACATTATAGACACTTCCCAAAATAAACATCAGGGTACAAGACATAAGATATATAGGTGAATACATTCGAAAGTTACAAATACATCAACAATTATTAGTGGATATTTAATGATATTGTCTATTACTAATGGACATGTAATGAAAAAGTTTTAAAATTTCTTTGGTAAGTTAATATAATATTTTTTTCTCCCATAATCCAACGTATTTCTCGAGTTACAAGAAAAAGCATGCAAATCCCCTAGTGCACTTTATATGTGTTTTAGTTGAAACTGATGATGATAGAAATCAAATAATGGAATGATTAGGGTTAATATTCACAATTTCTATGAAATAATGTTAGTGGGCCTATGGGATAGTCATCTTCCCCATCACAATTTAAAAATGATCAACAAATATATCCTCATATTGAAACCAATTTTTGACAAAATGTCCCCTTCAATTTTTGATCCAACCAATATACATATAGGTGTTAATGTTAACCTATGATTTTGTTGATGAAGGAAAAGATCCACATGAATAATGATCTCACCCAAACTATCATGCTACAATAACATTAATTGGCCATCTCATCACCCACAAGGGTTAGATCAATTGCAAATGAGTAATTGAGATGAGAAGATGGTCACGAGTTCAAATCCATTGTGGGTACTTTCTTTAAAACAAAATATCCATCTCGTCATTATATCATTCCTACCTTCTCCCCAAATGGACCAACGTAATTTTTAGTGGCGAAATGTTTCCAATTGGCTATTTTATGGGTTTTTCTGAAAAAATAAATTCACTATTTGGTGTCTAATATCGCCTATATTTACATAAAATATGCTTTTTTTTATCATAATATTCGCCAAAATTTACACATTCCAGTGTTAATTTTATGTTTCATATTTAATATTCACCTACCTATCTAAAAACATGTTTTTTCAATCCAGAACAATAGCCTAGAGTACTATACTTAAGTATAATATTAGAATCCTTAAAAAATACCCTGAAATGGACAAATCTTGCTCTTCAGTGTATGAAACACTACATGTGAATTTTGAATGTCTATATTTCACATTATTCCAATCCCCAATGAAATTTTAAAATAAAGCATTTCAGCATCTTCATGTTACAAGAGTGTACTTATTGCCCCTTCAAGTGCAATTGTTAATATATTTTGTTTTCATTTACTTTAAATATATAGAGTTTTATGGGCACCCAAATAGATGGAAGGTCTTTTTTTCTTAGGGATTTCATTAATTATTTTGACTCAATTTGCTTTATTTTTTATGAAAATGATTTAAAATCATGCCATTGAGAGTGAGAAGTTACAAGATCATGCCTGGCTAAAAAAAAGGAGAAAGTTAAGCTAAATCATGCCACTAATCATTCCCAATAGGTCAAGGTGGTTTAACCTCAAGTGACACTGCCTGAATTCCCCTTGGATATTTGTAGGATAGTAATCTCCAATGTCCATTGTGAAGCACTTCAAGGGAGTTCAACTAACTACCCTTCTCTCTTTCTCAAAGAGACTAGGTGGGGAATTAGAGTGAAGTGAGAAATAAAAAATAAAATAAATGAAACAACCCTTGCATTAATTCTTCGATTTTGGAACATAATCCCAATTGAAAATCAATGACTTTAATTCAACATTCAAGGATAACCTATACAAAGAGGGAAAACATTGAACATATGAAAGAATATTTTCTCTGAACAGACAGTTTATGGGAAATTCTAAGAAATGATATCATGCAAGAAATACTTTGGTTGGGCCAAGTATCATCTTGTGTATTTTTAGGGTGTTAATTTTGTACTATATACCCAAGATTCATGTTAGTTTACCTACTTATTAAGTGTTTGACTCATGTTTAAAGTGATTATGTTTGAAATATGAATCTCTAATACAACTTACAATTAGAAACATAGGAAGTTGCAAATATAAAATAAATCCACTCATGGACAATAATTCAAAAAACAAAAGCAGGGAAGGATTATGACTTGGTATAGCACATCCAAGATAGTTTGAGAACTTGAATCTAGGAGTATGTTCACCCTGAGTGTATGCACATCATTTTTCCCATCATGTGTTTCATCCTTTGGAGTAGCCTTGGTAATATTTTCCAAATTCCCATTATCATCAAATGTTGTTAGGAGTTTCGAACCTGTACCCATGCCATATGAACCATATGGCTCCAATCGTCCACCATTATAGGAATAACTTCACCACAAAAAATGCCATTTCCCACATTAAAACTACTTGTGTCATACCTTGCATTTTTTCCAATAGGGGTTTCATAATAAGACAAATATCTGTCATTGCTAGTAGCTATGCCCTCTCTATTGCATTCTGTCAGTTTTTTAGTGAGCTCATTTCTTGCTACATTCCTCCATGGAGAAAAAATTCACAACTAATAAGACAATGGAAGAGCCATACAAAGAATCATGTTTAAAGCCTCTTCCCATGCCTACACAATTAAGAAACAATGCCATGTAGGAATATTTTCCAAGGTTTCTATATCATTCCCATGCTTTCACATGTGGGGAGAAACCTTACCATTAATTTGTAGGATGTATGCCATGTGAAACATCAATGCAAGGAGTCTCATTGAGATCCGTTTACATGCACTTGCATTTAAATATCATTCCTTGTCGGTGTACCACCATGTTTTCAATTCCCATCTTCCCACATGCATGTTTACCACCTATTGACATTGAATCTTGCCATGGGTTGACTGTATGGAGGGATTGTAAGCACTTGCATTCAGAAACATCTCTACTCTATGTTAAAGAATGACTCCACTCATATTTTATATTTTTTTAAATAATTTTTGCAACCACCATAGATATGGCCATTAAAAACCCTTAGAACCCCAAAAAATTTATGTACTGTTAGCCTCTATATTACTCTCATGAGTATCCACATTTATAAAATATCATATTATAGCTTCAAAAGTATGTTAAGACACCAATGATCCGACACAAAAATGTCCTCTTATCAGGTTGATCTATTGTAGTTGAAACTTCTATAGCATTGGATTCCTCAACCATTATTGATCTTGTACTCCTTCTTTGTTTCAAACTCTCCTATATGGTAGCTAGGTTTCTAACGTCACACTTCCTACTCACAAAAGGAGCTATCTCCTATAGGGGGTTATCATAATTTTTTGGACGCTAATGGGGATCTTAATTAGGATGCTAATTGGGACCATAATTGTGATGCTAATTGGGATGCTAATTGAGATGCTAATTAGCGTAAAAAATAGATACAAATTTTAAAAAGGGACGCTAACTGGGATGCTAATTGGGACACTAAGTGGGATGCAAATTGGGATGTTAATTGGGATGCTAATTAATGTCCAAAATAGCGCCAAATTTTAAAAAGGGATGAAAATAACGCCATTAAAATTTCCATCCCATGGAAAAGAGTCCACTTTGTCCAAAAAATGACGAAAAATACAATAAAAGTGATAGTGGATGGTAAAAGGGAAGCTAAAAGGGAAGCTAAAAGGGACGCTAACCAAATGTTTTTGTTGTAGTGATCGTACCAATATTAAGGTCTATGAGATAAACATAAATTATCCTAAAATTAATATTGCAGAAAATGGAAGTCTATATTACCAAACCAGTACAATCACTAATTATTAGTCAATCAGCAAATTAATCAAAGAAATTTTCAATTTAATATGGAAAACTTTTAAGAAATATAAATAAGATGCCACATAGGAGTTGAGTGAGTCTGTCAATATTGGGGATTATTGGTACAATGATACCATTGGGAAGATCATAGATCTACTACATGAGTTTCAAGATTTGTTTCCGACTAAGGTTTTTGAAATGAACGGAGTTGTCGAAGACCTTGGAGAAATGAGGACCCCATTGAGGCCTGATGCAAAGCTTGTTAAGAAATGACCGTATCGACTCAATCCTATGTGCAAAAAATAAGTTAAGATAGAGCTATATTGAATGCTAGATGTGGGGATTATAGAAAGTGTTGAAGAATCTAACTGGAGCATCTTGATTGTAGTATAAGATAAGAAAACTGCAGGTGAAGTGCATATTTTCATCGACCTAAGGAAGCTGAATGATTCCTTCCTACATGACCCCTCTCCAACGTTGTTTACTGACCAAGTATTCGAGAATTTTTGGGGACAGCACGTCTATTCATTAATATATGGATTCTATAGTTCCCATTAGATCATAATTGTGAAGGAATATCGACACAAGACATCCTTTGTGATGGATTGGAGATGTTTCTAATATACAGTAATTCCATTTGGACTCAAGAACGCCCCTGCTATATTTTCTAGGATAGTTGTTGTTTATTTTAAATATTTTATTCATAAGTTTCTTGAAGTATACTTCAATGATTATATGATATTTGGGCTCATAAAAAACCAGATTGAGAGCCTCATAATGACGCTAGAATGATATCGACAGAATCAAATTTCCCCGAGTCTAAAGAATTTTATTTTTTGTTCTCCTTTTGGAATTATATTGGGTCATGTGGTTTTCTTGTGATGCAATATTGATAAATCCTGCTAAAATTGTGATCATCATCAATGTACCACCATGTGCAACAACAAAGAAGTTGAGAACAAGCTAGGGACATACATGATACTATCGAAAATTTATCAGGGGATACACATAGGTAACTGCTCCTAAGGATAAATTATTGAAGAAGGATGTTATGTTTCAGTGGACAGAATAATGCCAATATAGTCTGGATGTCCTATACAATAATATGGTTACAACACAGATACTAATTTTTCCAGACTAGAAGAAAGAGTTTCTTGTACATTTCGACGTGTCGTCTCTCATACTCAGTGTTGTACTTACACATCCAGGAGGTTTTTATATTGATCATCCCATTTCCTTTGCTAGATGAAATTTATCAATGACATAGAATAAGTATACCATGACAGAAAGATAATGCTTAACTATGGTATATGTGCTTCAAAAATTTCGACACTATATACTGGTTGGACATTTCAAAATGTACACGGATCATTCTGCATTGAAATACCTGGTTAATAAACCGGTGTTGGAGGTGAATATGTGTCGATGGATTATTCTTTTCTAAGAATTTTATTTTCATGTTATTGTTAAGACGGGTCGAATAAATTCAGGACCAGACCATCTGTCGAGGATAGAAAGTAGAGAAGAATATGTTAGTCTTGACGATAGTCTTCCTAATCCACAACTATTTTTGGTCAATATGTCTGATGATCATTATAGAGATATTATACACTTATTTAGTATGGTATATCCACCATCTGGATTCACTACATCATAGAAGAGAAAATTACTTGTAAGATTTGTAGATTTCTAGATGATTGCTGGATAATTATATAAAATGGGACCATATGAAATACCTCATCATTATGTTTTGGAAGCATGAGTGACCAATGAGATTGAATTAAGCACATGTTGGTGTTACAGGAGGCCATTTTGCCGGAAAAGCCACAATGCGGAAAATATTACAAGCAGGATTGAGGTGGCCTACTTTGCATGAGGATGCCCAAGGTTATTGATGCAGATATGATATCTACCAAAGAACTGGAAATTCATAATGATGAGATGAAATGTCTCTATTAACTCATATAAATTTATAGAAATTTTACAAATGTGATGTTGATTTTATCCGACCTATTAATCCACGAGAGAAGAAAAAAAGGTGCATGATACATTATAACCATGATAGATTACTTGACTAGATGGGCTAACGTAGCGCCAGTAAAGGATTGTACTGTTGCGATCACTAGAAAAAATTTGTTTGCAAGTGTAGTAAACCCAATTTATATGCATAAATATTTTGATAGCTGATCAAGGCACACACTTTGTGAATCAATTTATTGACAGAGTATCTAAAGAATTCCAAATTTAGAACTAGAACACAATGTCGTATGATCCACAAGAAAATGGTGTTGTCGATGCATTCAATAAAATCCTGGAGAACGCATTGACAAAGATATGTAATTTTCAAAGAGAATATTGGGATCCAAAAATACCTACATTTTTACTGACATATCGCACCACCTATCAAATTTGACAAGACAAACTCCATTTTGACAGATTTATGGACAAGAGGTTGTCATGTTGATGGAATACATTGTACCCAGTCTAAGAGTAGTTGTGATAACAAAGATGACCGAGGTTGGTGTTGTAGAAGAAATATTGTCACAGTTGGTCAAGTTGGACGAAGAGAACTTTGTCGCAAGCTATCATCAAAATGTCAAGAAGGTGTGACAAAAATATTGGCATGATCGACATATTTAGAATAAGAAATTTCACATTCGAGGTAATGTTATCCTATATGATTGTAAGTTTTTGAAGAACCCTGAAAAGCTTAGAACACATTGACTATGACCATATATTGTCATTTAGATCACTAAAGGAGGAACAGTGCAACTGTAGAAATTAGATGGAACACATTTCAAGGGGTTGGTGAATGGAAGTTGTCTAAATCCTTATCATGATAGTCACATTTTGGTCAACTCATAATTCAAAAAAAGAAAATATATAAAATATAAAAGGGAGAAAAGACAAAAGACAAAAGAAAATGACAAAAAGTCACAAATTAATGAGTGTTGTTTATGAGTGTTGTTTCTGAACAATTTATTAGTGTTTTGTTTAAAATTTATGAGTGTTTTGTCACAGACTGTATATCTATCTTAGATGATGGAAAGTGTCCGACATTGTCTATCTATCGCAGATGAATAAAATTTCCGCAGATTGTTTGTCTATCACAAAGCAAGAGTTGGGTCGCAGGCTCTTCGATTGTCACAAGAAAAGAATTTATGTCACACACAAAATTTTTGTCATAAGTGATAGTTAGCTAGTAGTTAATGTGAGTACATGGTAAATTTTGGGGACATGTTTTTTGGTCACTTTTTCCATTAATTCATAATAACTACCATTGAACTAATAGGAAAAGTAAAGGTTTGATTAGCGATTTCCTTGTAATGATTAGAAACATTGCTCCATGTGATGGAAATCACTATGACATTTCCATTTATAACAAGATTATGTGAATGAATGACTTAGTGAAAGAGTAAACATATATCATCTTCACACCAAATTTTTTTATTTAATTACATCCAACTGATCACACTGAATTGTTTTTCTGCAACTGTAAGAGTTGAAGCTATTTTTCACGGAGTAAGGTCATTTCCGTCTCTAGTACGAGCATTATCAAAGAATTAGGTCTTGAGTTTCCATTTCCTATGCCAATTATGGAAGACACCACATATGTAGTTTCATAGTCTCCAATATTTACAAACCTTCTTTCATAGTCCCTAGTCATTCCTCCAGGTGCTTTACGACCAAACCCACCCTGCACATCAAAGAGGAAACATTCTACATGTCAAAACCTGCATGCAATAGCACATACACCAAATGACAAAGAAACAAGATCTACATCCATGTTGTCGGATTATGTCCCACTGAGGCCACTAGATTCCCCTAAGGTTAGAATTGGTAAAAATTCTAGATATCCGTTGGTCGCACCAGCAGTACCTAAAGGAGTTCGAGTAACAACAAACATTATTCCAAATTTGTAGAAGACAGGATTTATCGACCATAACCTGTGTAAATTCTCAAAACTAGTGATGGACAGATACATGAATTCTTCCTAAGAAATAGAGGATGGCTTTATCCACAGAGTTCTAATGGAATTCGAAAGGATTAGATAAATATGGACTATTGTCATTGATGCACATGCCACATTTCAGTTGCATACGGTTGAAGTAAATTTGTGCATCAAGTGGCTACTCATATGCTTCCATGGTGGTTGTCTATGGATCAATAGAAATATTTTTGTTGATATCAAGTTGATAGTGTCAATTAAAATAATTCCTCTTGTAGGAGTCGAACCAACACCATTCTTCGTAAGGAAATACCAAGATACAACATTGACAAATAGAATGAAAGAAAAGTACTATTTGATGAGGGACAAAAGAGGATTTTCCATTGCCTCTATAAATGACATGACCATATGGTGCGTAGCTAAGGTTCTATCCAGCAAGTTTCTAAAAAAAATTGACCTAACCGATGTACCACTCGAACAATTTCTACGGTAGAGTAGTGCACAGTGGGTGTCCAACTCAACTAGTTGAGTTATATATTGCATGAACTATTAGTAGATGTTGAAGAAGTACATAAAAAGGGTAACCACTTTAACTATTCTTGGTTACTAATTTTGATTTCTTTTGTAACATGGGAAGAGCGACCAAACTAAAAAGGTGTAGATGTTCCAGTCCCATGCCAAGGATTTCGATACCCGAATCTTTGTATCGATAAAGGGAAACCAGAGAGATAGAGAGATAATAATGTTAAGTCCTTTCTACAAGTCGAGGAAGTCGGACATTTTGTTAGAAAGTAGCCATGAATAATAAAGGAATGTGTCAAGTGGTTTTATAATATTATCATGTTTGCGGTCAGGGATCATCACAGATTTTTGGAGTTAGGAAAGACCCGTAGAAGTAGTGTTTGGCCACGCACTTTCAATTGTCTGCTACTAAATTGATGCAATTATTCAGGACTAGCCTGTAGAGTGGAAATTTCTTGTTATGGAGGATGAACTATCTATAGAAGAAGAGTGGCAGCAGGATGACCCATCAATAAAGAAGAATGGATATCAAGGGGGATATCCAATAGTAGAAGATACCCCAAAAATCTATCCCCTTACAATCAATATTAGTTGAGCATGACCCCAACAAATCTCGAGTTGGGGGATAAGAGAAAGCACTCAGATGTGTCTTAGAAGAGACGAAATAAGAGGAATCTCACCCGATCATCTGGCATCATTAGTCGTACTTATGATGATTAAAATTTGATTCCTGATTAGAAGGAGTAGCTATCCATTGAAAGATGTCAAAACATGGATGAGCAACATACTGAATTGACAAGCAGTATAACTAACTTACTACAAAAACTTTTTAAAAGAGCAGAAAAATTTTGAGTGGCGGGAAACCAAACACGATACTCGACTGAGTCAGAGGACCAAGATGGTCCATCTGAAGAGAGACATGTTGAGGCATCGAAGTCAAATCCACCAATAATGATTCAAGTACTAGGTCAAGAAATTGAATTAGGAAACACCCGATCTTAACACCATGATCAACGATGTTGGTCATATTACCATGTATTTTTTCACACTATGCATGTACGAAGTGCATGCTTTTCATCATGTTGCAATAGCAGAAATGAAGACTAAAAAACATGGGTTGGTTAATCAAGTCAATTCATCACATGAAATTTTTAAGAAAGTGAAAGATACAATCCATACCATAGAACAATAAGAAAAACCATGCATAAATATAGGAATCGAATGGATGTGGCTATCACACTAACTTGTAGTAATTTTGGAGATGAAGGCATTAGAGAAGATATGATTTCAGTATGCAACGAATTTCAACTTGGTGAAGTAGCTAAAAGACGTAGTAAGGGGGTTGTGGAGATGAAAACATAGTTGAATCCCAATGCACCTCCATAGGTATTGGGAGAATAAATAAAATAAGAAACTAAGTTTGGTATGAAGATTGGAGAGGCGGAGGAACTTTGTGCCAAATTGGTTGAGAAATTTTATCATTGATGGGAAGATTTGATTGGCAATGAAGAGTTGGAAAACGTAAGAGAGAAGATGCACACTGCTGAGGAAGAATTCAATGAACTAAAGAACAATCTAAAGAAGCTTCCAATGATTAAAAATATGAGAAAGGCTAATGATCTGAAGAATTTATAGCAGCAGGTAGAAAGACTCTGAACGCATCAACAAAAAAGAATCAGCTGGGTCACAGAACTTCAAGTAGAGGTAGATAAAGTTACAGGTAGTATTAAACATGTACATGAGAAGTTGCGACAAGCCTTGGGGTCAATAAGACTAATAAATTAAGAACACATCAGTCCCAAACTTGCAAAAAACTTAAATATGGTAGAAGCAGAAGTGTGATAGGAAACCGAACAAGTAGTGAAAATATTTCAATTTTCAAAGCAAGGTTGCACTAATGGAGATATCAGACTAATGTTTCTTGGGATGATCCATGGGTAAGTGTTGTGGACCTTTTGGAACTAGGAAAAAACAACCAAAATAATGATAAGAAATATGAATATTCTTGTTGCAATACAGAGAAAAGTCACAACGAAAGTGCAATAAAGCAAGTCGGAAGGTGGAGTTCAACCTATTTTGAGAAAAGAGTTAGTTGGACTAAATTATTGCTTTTATTAAAAAATCATGATTTTATTTTGGGCCATTAGCACCTATTTTTGGATATAACTAAATGTATTAAAATATAAATACAACCTGTTGACTTATAGTTGAGAGGTAGTTAACGGTTGAACCAAGAATCGTAAAACAAGAATAGCTTATAAAAGTAGGAACCCAAGATGTGTATGGGTTGATTGATGATAGAGAGAGTTGCTTACTCATAGAATTGATCCATCCTGTGTGCAGATAGAACATTTAGAGAAAGAGAGAGAGAGAGAGAGAGAGAGAGAGAGAGAGAGACCAACCAGAGAGCATGGATGTAACTGAATGTATTAAAATAGAAATAGAACATGTTGACTGATACTTGTGAGTTAGATGATGGTTGAATCAAGAATTGTAAAAGCAGAAAATATTGCAAAAGAAGCAACCCAAGATGTGTGTGGGTTGATCAATGATACAGAGAGTTTCTTAGTTAGAGAATTGATCCAGGCTGTGTGCAAATCGACTATTCAAAGAAGAGAGAGAGAGAGAGAGAGTTTCTTGAATGAATGAATATAAACAGAAGTATAAATCCTAGTTTCGGTCAAAGTGCACTAACAGTATTATAAGAGTGAAATCCCTGACATAACTGCAGATATCCCGGGTGGAGCTCTCCTATGTCGAGTCAATATATTAGGTATTATTGAAAAACAAAGCATCTAATCCTGGGTCGACCGAAATTAAGCCAACAACATATTTGATTTCCATCAGCTCGAATCTTGTTGGTTTTTGGTAATCTCAAGATAGTGCCATATTAATGAATAATTGATCATTTTGACCAAAATGGGGGTCCATTTTTTGTTTTTTCATCCATTTAAATGTGGCATGAATTTAGTGTCTCAAAGAGATGGAGAGATATATATGGAAAGGGATGGACAGAGATAGGGGAGAGAGAGAGAGACAAACCGAGGGAGATAGAGGAAAAGATAGGGAGAGAGAGAATTAGGGAGGGATTGTTAGGGAAGGAGGGATAGAGAGAGAGAGAGAGAGAGAGAGAGAGAGAGAGAGAGAGTTACATTGGGATAGAAAGAGGAAGAGAGGAAAGGAGCAAGGGAGAGAGGGGGAGAGTGAAGGATAGAGTGAGAGGGATGAATATGGACAAAGGGAAGCAAGGAGACAGAGGGAAAGGTAGGAGATACATGAAGTTAGGAGGGAGGGAGGGCCCATTTTTTGATGTTTGTAAGATGTTCTCCAAGACGTATGAGTGATTTTTAGTTTCACATTATGCACACATTTGGTAGCTAGAAATTGCATGCACATTTTTTCTTCCCATTGTGCATGTCAATTAACTTATCACATGTAACAACTCCAAAATTCATAAATAAATAAAACTTAAATAAAGGTCTAACTACATATATAAGGATGAATAAATCCATCCTATCCTCAAATTGTGCTTAGTATTTCATCCATGAACAATAAATTAATCAAATGTGACAATATTAATGTGTGATTTTTCATTAAGCTTAATTTCATTACTTATCGTCAATACATGATAGAACATCATATTTAATTTATGACAATTATACTTTGATGTGTTTGTTGTTTATGGCTCTAAAATAAGGTTACTCTTATGTTGGTGCTAGGAGGATGGGATTATGGTCTTACTTAGATTTGTAGCTAAAGAATAATGCATTTAAATCTTGCAGGTACATGGAAGAGGAGGTTCATCTCACCAGAGCATCCTCCAAGGGGTGTAAAACAAAACAAAAGTAAAGACCCTGACATGCTAAGCAAGAAATTATCTAAAGGTAAAGAAAACATAACCTATGTGCTTGACCTAATTCATAACATTTATATGCCAAAACATACGACGACATCCATGAAAGATTCATGGATTTTAAAAGTATAGAGATTTGGTTTTTTGGGTGAAATATACCCAAGTGGAATTTGGCATTGATGAAGCCATGTGAATTCCTTACAAAAACCAACTAGAAAGCAATGCATTCAAATAAAAAATCCCTAAGGGTTTTAACTCATTGCAATCATTCACTCTCCTCCGCATTATTCGACTTTTTCTCTATGTTATTGGGTATTTTGCTATGGATGAGCGATGATGGAGGAGCCGAGGCTCTTGGACCTCATCATCCATTAGTTTTAAATGAAAAAAGGTTTACTTTCCATCTATATCGTAATGCAAGTGGTGTCAGTCTTACTAGTTTTTAGTGTTTTTTGTAGCCGTTGCTGATAAAACTACCTCTGTGTAGTTTGAAGGTGCATTTTATTTCTTTTAATCTTTCAGTAGTTTTTCTCATTATCAAAACTAAAAATGGATTTAACCTCTTCATATTGTTTGCACGTGTTTCAAGATGGGTTCATTTCATTTGAAGACAAGAACCTGTTTTAAGTGGTGGTATCTGGTCTTGGTAAGACCTGATACCCTTGTCCCTTGCTCCTTGGGCTATGAGACTTGCGACTCTGCAACTGGGCCATGCCCTCATGGTTGGAGTCAGTTACACGATTTCTCTTAAAAATTTGGTAACTCTTCTGGTTATTTTCCCCTATGGCCCTATTTTGTTTTTATCAGTCATTCATCCTTTGACCATGGAGTATAAAGGGAAATGCAATGTAAAACAATGTTAGTAATACCAAGGATTTAAGATAGAGTTGTATGTCGTTCTAAAATTTATAACTATTTTTTTTTCAAAATGGAAATCCCGTGAGGGTTACTCATTGTAATTACACAATTATAAATTTGTGAAAGAATTTACTAAATGTTGTTTCTTCACTTCGACCCCAACTATGGATTTGTAGTATAATGTTGTTTGTTGTGCTTCACACAATGTGATGAAATACTGTTAATTTTTAATTTTTTTTAAGTTCTTAGGGTCATATGGCCATTACAATGCTTAGTTTTATTTAAAACAAGGATTACTTCTCTGTTTATATATCATGAGTTAAAATAAAAAGGGTTTTAAGCCATGAGGCATTTAATAGGAAAAATTATGATGAAGTAGGCTCTGCACTTACATTTGACCATGTTTAAAAACACCACATCGAAAGGGATCTTAGTCCTAGACTGAGGATTCATGGTAAGTAACCAGGTGCCTCCATTCTCCCAGAGAATGGCATCAGCCCTTATATCTAATAAAGTGGGCACACATCGCTCAATCAAATTAGAATGGCCATGCACTCACATCTAATCATGTAAGACTACATCCCATAGTCATATCAGAATGGCCCTCAGTCCCAGACTGAATATTCTTGTTAACTGACTAGGTGCTTCCATTCTCCTAGATAATGGAAACTCAACACCAAGTTGAGTACGCCTGGTAACTGACCATGTGCCTCCATTCCAAGAATGGAATTCAGCCCTTACATATAATCATGTAGGATCCAATCCTATAGTCACATGAGAATGGCTCAACACTCATATCTGACATAGAAGGAACCAAATCCTCTCACCATGATAGAATGGCTTAGCCCTTACATCTAACCATGGAAGGAACCTAATACTCTAACCATGTCAAAATGGTTCTAGGTCTCATCATTTCCCTTTGGAGGGAACCTCAATCTGGAGAACACCAAGCTTCTCTCTAAAGTACTCAAACTTCACTCTAGCCAATGGCTTCGTCAACACATCGACTATCTGTTCATCCATTTTAACATACTGGAGATTTACTGCTCCTCTTTGCACCATATCCCTTATATAGTGATACTTGATCTCAATATGATTTGACCTGTCATGGAACACAGGGTTCTCTAACAACTTAACACAACTTTGGTTGTCGCAATATATACAAGTAGCATCCAACTGGAGATTGTTACCACCTAAGTTGTACTTAGTGGTTTTTATCAAGTGAGCCCGGTGAACCGGATAGGGTTAACTTGTTCAGACTTCAAAAGACCTGTGAAAGTACTTCTGGGAAGTGGTTGTTGTATCATATCACATGTTCATACCCCATGGGGGAATTGTAATAAATGTTCTAGCATGATAGTGTCTGTAAAAGACTCGATCTCTTAGACTTTATTTGTCAATCCGATCAGCCCAGGGTGTTTTTTCCCTTGGTTATTATTGGTTGTTGAATAAACGACTGATAATTTCTGAGTTTTTCACTCCATACCTCCAAAGTTGGGGTTGTCGGCTTCGCATTTAGGCCTATTGAGGTTATTAGAGTCTATATGTCGATGTATAAACATGCTAGACATCATTTTTGAGTCATATGAACATGTCTAAGTCCCCCTAGGTGTTTTTCAATCTTTAAATTTTTTTGTTTTTTCAGTGTTTTTTTATTAAATTTTAATTTTTCCAAAACTTAAGCTATTGTTTAATAGTTTAATTGGAAAAATTGATTTTGTAATAAAAGTGGGCCAAATAATCGGTTTCAGTCATGTAGGTGCTCATTTTCAAGCTAAGAGCACCATGTAAACCCATGGACCCAATATTGCCTAAGTTTTGAGTGATCTTCCATCACTCAGGTCAGGAAGCCCCAAAAATCAATTATTGATTATTTTAATTAATAAATTGATGAATAATGGATCAAATCCAAAATCAATAAATCAGTGGATTCTCAACCGATTTGACTAAATTCAATCAGATCTGGAGCAGATTAACTGGATCTGACAAATCCTTGACTTAAGGAGGGGATCAAATCAGATCTAGAGTTGATCTACAGCTATCTTCATGGGGAATTGTTCCCTCTCTCTCTCCTCCACACGTGTGGACTCTCCTGGATGCTCTATGCGCCGATGTGTGTATGTATGGGTTAATGTGTCAGCTCAATCAAGCCCCTGGTTGACAAGTAGGCTCAGTACGGCTTCAGTTATGCATTGATGGACTCTCGTTCAGTTGCTTTCACTTGATTCCATGAGGAATTGCACCCCCCTGGGCTAAATGGCCTGTAATTTGTATATATCATGCTTGAGGCTCCCTCTTCAAAGCTAGTTAGAGATGGACTCAAGGGATTGCCATTGTAACTCTATATTTGATCATAATTTGCGAATAAATAAGCTTTGGAGTCTATACTATGTAGTGCATGTGTATGTGTGGATTCTCAGTGTTATGCTGCTAATGTGGTAGCTACAATTTCTTGCCAAATTCTGTGCTGCTTCTGTGTTCTGGCTTCAAGGATTCGGCTGAATCTAGTAAGGGTATAAAATAGCAAAGCTATATTTCTTGATCTTGTTTATCCATATTATGTATGCTCAAAAATTTCAGTTATATGCTTAAATAAGGTTATTTCTGCATAATCTTTCATTTTTGTGGCTTTATGCATCTATATCCAGATCTCACGAAGTGTGTGCAGGCTTGTGTTATTTAGTTGCAGGTTCCTGATTGGATGAAGGTGTGGATCTAGATTGACTCCATTCCTATCCAACAATATCAATAATCTATCCCTCAACACTCCACAAAAGGTCCTCCTTCAAGATTGCTCCATTCAAGCAACGATCCGACCTTCTCTCCTCTTCTTCTCATTTCTATAAAAAATCAACACTTTACCTGGTTACTTTGTTCAGTTCATAGCTTTGATTTCATTTGGATCTGTTTCATAAAACTAAAATATACATAGATCTGATATTTCATAGCTCCTATTCTATATCTTGCACTTAAAAATGTTTCATAGGCATTCTAGATCTAGCTTTAGGGAAATCGTCTTTTTGCATGAAAATTTAAAGAAAACTTGTAGATCGCATGCATTAGATTTCCTTTCGCTGTTATAAAATTTAATATTCTACAATATCAGTGAATTTTTATTGGCTGCACAAACATCAATCCAAGATCCCAAGGAAAGCTTGCTTTCCTTGGTTCCCTTTTCACCTGTTTAGCTAGTTTAACGTCATTTTTTTTTAGCTAAGGTAGGCTGATCCAAAGGTACTCTTAAAGTGATTTTGGAAATATGTTATTATAATATTATCACTGTATTTTATCAGTTCTGACATAAAATAAAGGAATATTCTGTCCGGAGTGGCCTCAAGAGCGTTCAAATCCCCCCAGGGGTCTCCCTTTTCACCAAAAACTCAAAATTTTTCCAAAGTTGTAAAATATTGGTTTCAGCCTGTATAAGGACCAAGAAGTTTATGATTTTTCAATTCACTAATATTGTAACCAATAATAAATTTATTTATTTTTGGAATAGGCTTTTTCGATCCCATTCCCCATCCCCCCTGGGGGGATTTGCGTCGGTGCCATTTTCGTCGCTTTCTGCTTATTTCTTTTTTAAACTAGAATTGATCTAATTTGCAGGGTAGTATACTTGATTTTATTATTAATTTCATATTCCACTTTTTGTTCTTTTTCAAAGTAATCACAATACTTACCCCATGATTTCTCGATTGACCCAAAAGGGGAAAGAGATTCGTGGTAGGATTAATTAGAAAAATAAAATTGTGGTTCTATTTTTCATCATTTGTTTATCAGAAATTATAAAATAACCCCTCCTCAATTCCATTATTGAGATCCACTTGGATCGAAAGAGGTTCTTGAAGGGTTTTCTTTTAAACAAGAACACCCAGTTTAAAACTTATTAAAATTTACAAGACTCCAGTGTGTATGCTCTGCACTTGGCTGCGGTTCATCCAATCATTCAATATGTATAAAAAACACTTGGGTGACTAGCATAATTAGGACTCACTCTCCTGAATTGACAAACCATCAGGTGAAAATCCAACACCTAGATCAAACCTCTATGGTGGAAAAATACCCAAAGGAAGCGGGAACTTCTGAAAAGTGACCTCAAGGTGCCGATCTCTGTCACACCCTAATGGGTGCGTTACGAACAATAGCCCCAGAGACTCCATTTCAGCCCACATATTCCTTGCGAGTAGCCATGAAGGTTTAGTTTTGGACATACTCCAAGTACTCTCGGGTATATCCGGAGTCCCGCCTTTGCCTAATTTAATCAACTCATACTTCACATTTAACTTAAAACATACCAAGAGGCAATTGCAAAACTTTCACTTCAAGCACATGCAAGCACATTGATCTTATTGATTTGACTCCATTCTAAGGCACTGGTCATTTTTTTCTTCATATATATATTGTGTCTCATCATTGTGCTTTCATGTGTTTATTTTCACATCTTGTCATCTTTTGATTATCTTTAGTTAAATTGCAAACTCCTAAGTAACTCACTCAGTTTAACATCACAACACTAATTGATTATCCTTAGTAACTTAATAGGGTTTACCCCCCTTGGCTTCGTTAGGAGTTGAGCCTAAATGGAGGAGTCAAGATCAAGGTGACAGCCTTGACTTGAGACTTGCCCCCAAGGACACACCAAGGTGACTTGCCCCCAAGGACCCAGGTGTGTGAAAAGGCGGCAACACTTTTTGGTGTCATTGCCGGGGATAAATCTTTTTATTCTTGAGTACGACTTTTCTTTTCTTCCTTTTTGTTTTTTTCTTTGTTTAATGAATGCTTAGAGTAGATCTTGAATTTTCATCTGGCGACTCCACTAACCTTTTTCCAGTTTTTATTTTTACAAAGAAAAGCAAAAAATCATTTTTGTGAAAGGATTTATAAATGCCTATTTTTCTTTTTCATGTGGCAACTCCATTGAAGGGATAAAACCCTGTTATCTAATAAAATTGTGAAGTTTTGTTGTGTGTAGATGAGCCCATGCCACATGTTAAAACCTTTAAAGCTCATCACTTGACAGATCCACCTTTTCAGTACAAGGTTTGATTGTTATATCAGATGGATACTATTTTGGATGAATTAAAGGAGAAATATGTTGCCCAGTTAACCGTAATGTTTCAGCCTATCGATTTCTCAAACTTCTTGGGTTTTCCTAACTATTGTGATGATTTCGGGGATGCATATAACTAGTTTTCGCCATTTCATGGAGATTATGGTGACTCGGTTCTCTGGCATGTCAAGTCTTTCCTTTAGTTGATTGTTGACTTCAATATTCTTCATGAAGACAATATGATGGAAATGTTTGCTGGTACTTTTCGAGATGAGGCCTGTTGCTGGTTCTATCAAGGCCTTCCTAATAAATGTATAACTTCTTTTCCAAACTTCCTTTGGATGTTTTTAGAGTAGTGGCATGATGGTAGGGGTAGTATGAATGGTTTAAAAAATTTCCTTGAAAATATCTTTACCTTCTACCTATCTAGGATAGAGTATAACACAGAAACATATGATGGACCTTTTTCCATGATACAAAGTATTGAAGACTTGGAATCAATTCTTGAACATTTAAGTGAAGAGGAAATCCATGATAATCCCATCAAAAATCATTCTAGAAGTTATGTAAGAAAGGAATAAATTAAGCGCCTTCTTAAAGAATATGAGCTATCTCCCAATGCACAGCAAGATTTCGAGGAAGGGAAAATCCAAGATGATCATATTGAAGAGCTTCGGGAGGACCCCATGATGGAACACATTGTTGAAGACTCTCCTCATGTCACCATAGTTGAAGACATTGAAGATTTGGTGTATTATCAAGTGTGTTGCAATGTTGATACCTTTCCAGAAATCCCTCTAGAGAAATCCACTGAGCAACACATACCAAGTGATCCTATTGAATATGTCCAAAAAAATTCCTTGATTGAAGATCCTCTTCATGATATCATAACAGAAGCCTATGAAGAAACCTATGATAAGATCACTATAGTGTGTGGTGACACTAGACCTTGTTCTCCTCATATTGATGAAGGTTTGAAAAGTTTTTTTCCTTGTAACATTTTATCCGAAGAAGATTGTTATGAATACAAGGAAGACATGGATAGGTAGGAGCATGATGCCATGGATGAAGAGTCCCCCACATATGACATAGATGGGAGTGATGACTATTGGAATTTCATAGATAATCCAACTTGTGAAAATCTTATGGAGAATCCCATCCATGATATGTCCAACAATGGGAGTGTCTATTCAAAAATTTGTGGAATTCCAATCTACGATACATCCATAGAGGGAAGCACAGATTGGGATGCCTGGGAAAACCTTAGTATGGAAGGGGAGCATTCAGAATTTTCACATGATCATTAAAAATCATACCATGTAGAGCCGCACAAGGGTATCAGTAATGAAGACATTGAGAAACAGTATTGTGAAAAGTTAGATGTAATGCAGTCAGTGGAACATCAGTCTCAGCCATCTTTTTCACATATCGAGGTTCCTTATGATTTGGAGCTACTTGGGGCTTGTGCAACGAGTTATCATTTGATAATCCCCAATGATCAGTATGATGATGTAGTCAGTCTACCTCATCGTTCTGATTGGTATATTAGTCCTATCTAGTCATGGATAGAAGCAGCCTACATGAGCACATACAAGTTGGGGAAGAATTTTTATGACATTATTCATGTCTATGATCTCCCATCCATCCCACCCATTCTAAATCATCACATAGGTTTGCAATTTCTGAATAAGGTATCCTTACTTTGGCTGGTAACCAAAGACAAGGAATTTTTTTTTTTATGTTAATAAGATGCTTAGGTGGTTACATTGGATTTCTGATTACACTTAACCCTTTTTATATCATGCTTAGAGTAGGAAAATGAGCTCCTTCAAAGAGAGAATTTACTTTCTGCATTTCTATTTTATACTTAGCTATAATAAAACTTTGCTTCTTTTAGTTAGTTACATTTATGTTGTTTAACTAAATCAACTTAATGGTTCATTTGGTTTTTTATAAAACTTGTGCTACTGAGGTTTTTCTTGTCAAGTTGAGATGTTTTTACAAGGTATATAAACCAGAGATTCTGGTGTTCTCGTATCCTCTCCTTGCCTTAAAGACCCGATCGAGCACACGTCCCACAGTTGGAGCCAGAATGTTACCACCTAATTTGTACTTAGTGGTTTTTATCAAGTGAGCTCGGTGAACCGGACATGGTTAACTTGTTCGGACTTCAAAAGACCTGTGGAAGTACTTCTGGGAAGTGCTTGTTGTATCATATCACATGTTCATACCCCGTGGGGGAATTGTAATAAATGTTCTAGCATGATAGTGTCTGTAAAAGACTCGGTCTCTTAGACTTTATTTGTCAATCCGATCATCCCAGGGTGCTTTTTTCCCTTAGTTATTATTGGTTGTTGAATAAACGGCTGATAATTTCTGAGTTTTTCACTCCATACCTCCAAAGTTGGGGTGGTCAGCTTGGCATTTAGGACTATTGAGGTTATTAAAGTCTATGTGTCAATGTATAAATATACTAGACATCATTTTTTAGTCATATGAACATGTCTAAGTCCCCCTAGGTGTTTTTCAATTTTTCAATTTTTTAGTTTTTTCACTGTTTTTTATTAAATTTTAATTTTTCCAAAACTTAGGCTATTTTTTAATAGTTTAATTGGAAAAATTGATTTTGTAATAAAAGTGGGCCAAATAATCGGTTTCAGTCATGTAGGTGCTCATTTTCAAGCTAAGATCACCATGTAAACCCATGGACCCACTATGGCCTAAATTTTGAGTGATCTTCCATCACTCAGGTCAGAAAGCCCCAAAAATCAATTATTGATTATTTTAATTAATAAATTGATGAATAATGGAGCAAATCCAAAATCAATAAATCAGTGGATTCTCAACCGATTTGACTGAAATCAATCAGATCTGGAGTAGATTGACTGGATCTAACAAATCCTTGACTGAAGGAGGGGATGAAATCAAATCTAGAGTTGATCTACAGCTGTGTTCATGGGGAATTGTGCCCTCTCTCTCTCCTCCACACGTGTGGACTCTCTTGGATGCTCTACGGGCCGATGTGTCGATGTATGGGTTGATGTGTCAGCTCAATCAAGCCCCTGGTTGAAAAGTAGGCTCAGTACAGCTTTTGTTATGCATTGATGGACTCTCCCTGAGTTAATTTCACTTGATTCCATGAGGAATTGTGCCCCCCCTAGGATGGATGGCCTGTAATTTGTATATATCCTGCTTGAGGCTCACTCTTCCAAGCTAGTTAGATCTGGACTGAAGGGATTGCCATTGTAACTCTATATTTGATCATCATTTGTGAATAAAGAAGCTTTGGAGGCTATACTTTGTTGTGCATGTGTATGTGTGGATTGTCAGTGTTATGCTGCTGATGTGGTAGCTACAATTTCTTGCCAAATTCTGTGCTGCTTCTGTGTTTTGGCTTCAAGGATTCGGCTGAATCTAGTAAGGATATAAACTAGGAAAGCTATATTTCTTGATCTTGTTTATCCATATGATGTATGCTCAAAAATTTCAGTTATATGCTTAAATAAGGTTATTTCTGCATAATCTTTCATTTTTGTGGATTTATGCATCTATATCCAGATCTCACAAGGTGTGTGCAGGCTTGTGTTATTTAGTTGCAGGTTCCTGATTGTATGAAGGTGTGGATCTAGATTGACTCCACTCCTATCCAATAAGCTCAAGACTCTGTCCCTCAGCACTCCACAAACGGGCCTCCTTCAAGCTTGCTCCATTCAAGCAACGATCCGACCTTCTCTCCTCTTCTTCTCATTACTATAAAAAATCAACACTTTACCCAGTTACTTTGTTCAGTTCATAGCTTTGATTTAATTTGGATCTTTTTCATCAAATTAAAATATACATAGATCTGATATTTCATATCTCCTAGTCTAGAGCTTGCACTTAAAAAAGTTTCATGAGCATTCTAGATCTAGCTTTAGGGAAATCGTCTTTTTGCATGAAAATTTAAAGAAAACTTGTAGATCGCATGCATTAGATTTCCTTTCACTGTTATAAAATTTAATATTCTACAATATCAGTGCATTTTTATTTTCTTCACAAACAGCAAGCCAATATCCCAAGGAAATATTGCTTTCCTTGGTTCCCTTTTCACCCATTTAGCTAGTTTAACGTCATTTTTTGTATATAAGGTAGGCTGATCCAAAGGTACTCTTAAAGTGATTTTGGGAATATTTTATTCTAATATTCTCGCTGTATTTTAGCAGGTATTACAGAAAATAAAGGAATTTTCTGTTCGGAGTGGCCTCAGGAGCGTTCAAATCTCCCCAGGGGTCTCCCTTTTCACCAAAAACTCAAATTTTTTCCAAAGTTGTAAAATCTTGGTTTCAGCCTATATAAGGACCAAGAATTTTCTAGTTTTTCAATTCACTGATATTGTAACCAATAATAAATAAAATTATTTTTGGAATAGGCTCTTTCGAGCCCATTCCCCATCCCCCCTGGGGGGGATTTGCGTCGGTGCCATTTTCGTCGCTTTCTGCTTATTTCTTTTTTAAACTAGCATTGATCTAATTTTCAGGGTAGTATACTTGATTTTATTATTAATTTCATATTCCACTTTTTTTTTTTTAAAGTAATCATAATACTTACCCCACGATTTCCCGATTGACCCGAAAGGGGAAAGAGATTCGTGGTAGGATTAATTAGAAAACTAAAATTGTGGTTCTATTTTTCATCATTTGTTTATCAGAAATTATAAACTTAACCCCTCCTCGATTCCCCGATTGAGATCCACTTGGATCGAAAGAGGTTATTTGAGGGTTTTCTTTTAAACAAGAACACCCAGTCTAAAACTTATTAAAATTTGCAAGACTCCAGTGTGTATGCTCTGCACTTGGCTGTGGTTCATCCGATCAGTCAATCTATATCAAAATCACTTGGGTGACTAGCATAATTAGGACTCACTCTCCCCAATTGACAAACGGTCAGGTGAAAATACAACACCTAGATCAAACCTCTGTGGTGGCAAAATACCCAAAGGAAGCAGGAACTTCTGAAAAGTGACCTCAGGGTGCCAATCTCTGTCACACCCTAATGGGTGCATTATGAACAATAGCCCCAGAGAATCCATTTCATCCCACATATTCCTTACGGGTAGCCGTGAAGGTTTAGTTTTGGACATACTCCAAGTACTCTCGGGTATATCTGGAGTCCCCCCTTTGCCTAATTTAATCAACTCATACTTCACATTTAACTTAAAACATACCAAGAGGCAATCACAAAACTTTGACTTCAAGCACATGCAAGCACATTGATCTTATTGATTTGACTCCATTCTAAGGCACTGGTCATTTTTTGCTTCATATATATATTGTGTCTCAGCATTGTGCTTTCATGTGTTTATTTTCACATCTTGTCATCTTTTGATTATATTTAGTTAAATTGCAAACTCCTAAGTAACTCACTCAGTTTAACATCACAACACTAAGTAATTATCCTTAGTAAGTTAATAGGGTCTACCCCCCTTGGCTTTGTTAGGAGTTGAGCCTAAACGGAGGAGTCAAGAACAAGGTGACAGCCTTGACTCGAGACTTGTCACCAAGGACACACTGAGTGGCTTGAATATTTCTGCCACGTGACCCAGGTGTGTGAAAAGGAGGCAACAGAGATCAAATAAATTAGACAGTAGCTTTCTTAGCCACATTGCCTTGCAACTAGCTAAACAAGTTGCGACATAATCTGCTTTATCTGTACTCAGTGCCACACAGGATTGCTTCCTGCTAAACCAAGAGATCATACCTAATCCCATACTGAAGCAACACCCTGAAGTGCTCTTCCTATCGATGGCACTACCTTCTCAATCTAAATCAACATAACCCTCTAGGTTAATATTCTAATTTGCCTCATACCTGAGCCCATAATCAACTATACCCTTTAGGTACCTCAGAATATGCTTTGCAACAATCAAGTAAACATGTCTCGGACCTGTCAGGAACTAGCTCAAGGTGTTCACAGCAAAGCAAATATCTAGTCTTGTGTTCATCAGGTACATCAAGCACCCAATTATTTGACCATACATGAAGCATCACTCAATAGCTTCAAGTTCAATTCCATAGGTGTGGTTATGGCCTTGCAGTTTATCACCCTGAATCTCTTCAGAATCTCTATTGCATACTTTCCTTGTAAAAGGAATATTCCATCCATATTTTGCCACACCTCCATGCCTAAGAAATAGTGCAGCATACCCAAATATTTTATTTCAAACTCAGCAACAAGTTTTCTCTTTGTATCAGCAATCAACCCATCCACACTTGTTACAAACAGATCATCCACATACAGTAGGAGTATCACTGGATTTCAATATTCAACCTTGTAGTAAATATTGGAATCTGCCTTACTCTTGGTAAAGTCCAAACTGGATAGGAAACCATCAATTCTGTCATACCATGTCATGGGTGCCTGTTTCAAACCATAGAAATATTTATTCAATCTACACACATGATACTTCCTGTCATGTGTCTCAAAATTGAGTGGCTTCTCCACATACACTTCCTCTTCTACTACACCATTCAAGAAAGCAGTCTTGACATCCATCTGGTCTATCTTCCATTTCATCACTAGAACCAGAGCAAGTACTAATATGATGGAAGTGTATCTAGCTACAGGTGCAAAGGTTTCTTCATAATCTATTCCTTCTTTCTGGGAGAAACCACGAGCCATGAATCTTGCTTTATATTTCTCGATGCTGCCATATGCAACATGCTTGATCTTGTAGATCCATTTGGAAGTTACAATGGACTTCCCTTCTGGTCTTGGGACAACATCCCAAACATCATTCTTCGGGATCGATTGATATTCTTTGATCATAGCCTCCTTCCATTCTTTCCTTCTTGCTGCTTCTTCATAGTTGGAAGGTTCTTCATTAATAATGTCACATAGCAAGGCTACATAACTGTAGCAAGACCTAGTTCTCTTTCTTCCTCTAGGTGTTTCTTCTTAATCTCCATATCTTTTTACACCTTGGATAATTTCATGTACCCATGTAGGTTTCCTCTTATGAGGATTCTTCTCTTGAGGTGGATCTACAGGTTCTTGAGGTTCTTCAAATTCTCAATCTTCTTCTTGAATTTCTTCGTTCACGGTTGTGTCTTGAATTCTAGGTGCTCTTGTTTCTTCAATTTCTTCAATCGGTCTCTTCCTAGATTTGATGTAGGATGAATCTTCATTAAATGTTACATCTCTACTGATGTCAATCTTCTTGAACCCTAAGAAGTATATTCTCTAAGATTTAGAGCTTTCAGAGTATCCCGCAAATATACCCTTCTTTCCTGAAGGATCTAACTTCGTCCTCTTCTCTTTTGGAATGTGTATGTATACAAGACAATTGAATATTCTGATATGGATGACTTCTGGTTTCTTACCGGAGAAGAATTCTTCAGGAGTCTTGTTCTTGAGTACTCTATGTGGAGTATAGTTCTGTGCATACACCTCCATTCTAGCAGCTTCTGCCCATAGATGCATGGGAAGATCTTGGTCATGAAGCATGGATCTTGCTGCTTCCATGATTGTTCTATTCTTTCTTTCTACAATCCCATTTTGTTGTGGATTATATGGAGTGGATAAATCCCTCTTAATCCTTGAGTCTTTGCATAGCTCTTTGAATTCATTTGATGTGAATTCTCCGCCATTATCTGAATGAAAGGTCTTGATCTTCTTTTCAGTGTGATTCTCGATCAAGGCTTTGAATTCCTTGAACTTGCTGAATACTTCATCTTTGTTCTTCATGAAGTAAATCCATGTCTTCCTAGAAAAATCATCAATAAAAGAAACATAGTATACATACCCTCTTAGTGAACTGGATGACATTGGACCACATACATCGGAGTGGATGATTTCCAAGATTCCTTTTTCCTTGCTCTCGCTACTTGGAAATGTCTTCTTTGTGTTCTTCTCTTTTGCACATCCTTTGCATACACCTTAAAGTTTTGTTTGCATTTCTGGGAGACCTTCAACAACTTTTATTGCAAGTGGTATTGATTTGTAATGCACATGTGAAATCCTTTTATGCCAAAGCTCATTTGGTTCTACTGAGTCATGAACCAAAGATTGTTCTAGTTGGCCCTTCAATTTGTATAGTCCTCCTTCTTGTTCCCCAATCACTACTGCATCATCGAAAGACTTTTCCTTTGGCCACATGAGGACTTGGCCATCTACAAATGCAACCCTCATTCCTTTTGTGTCTAATGTAGATATGGAGAGGAGGTTCTTCTTTAGTCCATGTACAAACAATACATCTTTCATTTTGATAGAATTTCCATAGTTTAGCTTGTATGAGGATTCACCACTACATTTTATTGGATATTGGTAGTCATCTCTGAGTTTCACCTTGTGAGGTGATTCATGTTCAGATAATTCCATAAAGGATTTTTTGAATCCTGTCATATGTTTGGAAGCACCACTGTCTATAAGCCAATCATTGTTTCCATGTGTGATAGTTCCCATGAGAGCGAAGATCAGAACATATTCTTCATCACTTGAAGAATCATCACTGACTTGTCTGCTTGTCTTTGTGGAAGGTTCATTATCCTCTGCATCATGAGCATGATGTCTTCTCTTGTTTCCCTTCTTCTTGTGAGAGATACTTTTGTTTCTAGGACAATATCTAGCAAGGTGTCCTCTTTCATCACATGTGTAGCAAATGTACTTCGACATATCTCTAGGATTTCTAAATTTATTCCTTTGAAGAGAGTAATTACTTCTATGGTGGCTAGATTTTGTTTTCTTGGTTTGTACTATGAGAGCTTGATCTTCACTTCCCATATTTTCTTCTCTAGATCCTATCCAATATTCTCCTTGAGAGCATTATTCCCATAGTCTGCTGAACTTGACTAACTTCTTTCTAGCACAGATCCCTTGAATGAAAGAGTCCTATGTCCTAGGGAGACCATTCAAGGTAGTCATTACAATCTCTGCATTCTCCACTTCTTCATCTACTGCTTCAAGTTGTTCTTTGATCTAGGAGACCCTTTTAAAGTAATATTAGATGGCCTCTGCATTCTGTATCTTCACATTATTCAACTGGTTCCTCAAGGTCATCTTTCGGTTTATGTTCTTTCCTTCAAACAATTTGGTTAGGGCATCAAACATAGATTTAGGTGTATTTAGGGAGGACACCCATGGTATGAGGTGATCCTTGATTGAATCAGCAATAATCATCTTTTCCATAGCCAACTTCTTCTTATGCAAGGCCTTAGCCTCATATCCCTCTGGAACTGGAACCTCCTCATTGATGTAGGAGTCCAACTCATTTTCTTCCAGGACCAGGGAGATCCTATATTTCTAGGCTCAGAAGTTATCATCCCCCTCAATCTTTTCATCAATATTGGTATGATGAGACATCTTAACTAAGAACCTCAAATGGAAATACAAAATATTTAGATCTTACCAGGTCAAGATTTCAGATCCGTTATCACTCTAGGAAACTCCTCTAGGTTGTAGCTCGAGGATGACTGGTAACTTAAATTGTTTTTATGGTTTTTCTGAATTGGATCAAGATGGATAACCTATATAACCTCTCACTCTCAAGACATGGATGAATCTCACTCAATCACAAGGCTTTTAGTTAGAACTCATTCAGTAGTTTCACAAAAGGGTGTAGGGATGGAGAACTTAGCAGGCTAGCAGACTTACACACATAACGCATGCATATAAATGACTAAATCCTGCTAAGGATGGTGTTTATAAATCAAATATCACTAAATAACCAATAGGATGACATCTATTGGCCCTTTAATAAATCTGAAAATTACCTAAATGTACATTCATGCAATATACACAGTAAAGAAAGAGATGGCTGAACAAATCACAACAAAAGAGCTTATACTTAGAGTAAACCAAATGGGATGCTTGATAATGGAATAGGATCATAAATTCCTAGAGTCAAAGGTTTATTAATCAAATAATCATGGGATTTATATCCTTTTACAAACTTTACAGATCCTGAAAATCCGATCTGTTTTACACAAAAATAACTGGAAGTAATAGTTTTTCCAGATTAGGGCTTCAAACCCTTGATGACTGTTTATTTATTTACTATCAAGATCTAGTTCACTAAGAAATATTTGTTGATAACCACCACGGCTGGTTTGTTGTGGAATTGTCGCCAATAACTAGTGTATTGGCGTTTAACTGAAGTGATTTTCCTCATTTAATTCGCTGGATTTTTCTTTATCTTTTCACCATAGAATCAGCGCTCCAAGTCCCTATTTTTTTGCAATTTCTGCACTCCAAGTCTCTGTTTATCTGTAGTTTACCACCGTGGTCACTGATTAGAGGATTTTTGCTATGTTCCATCGGTGCCCCAAATGTCATTGTTGCCGCAATTGTGGAGGTGAAATGAACTAAATTTCTTTGTATTGCTATCGAAACTTGATTTGTGATGGAATCAGGGCATTAGTAATTTATGCCGCCGACACTACAGAGATGTTTTGTTGAAAAATCGATGATCCATAGTCTGTATGCCTTCCAATCACCGATGATCCTTTATTGTTGCACTTATCGGAGTGTTGTAAACTTTTTCATTTATCAGGAGCCTTAGTCTATTTTTCTTCTGTTGTTGCGGCTCCCCATTTCATTATCTTGCCGATGGCTAGTGATTTCAATTTCCAACGCTGAATTTTCATCTTCTCACGGACCCCATAGTTTATTTTTATTCTGTTGTTGCAGCTACTTAGCGGACTAATTCACCGTCGTTTAGTGTTTTCAAGTTTTGATTTCTACTTCTTGACTTTGGGGGTATTTAGTTCTTCACATCATCGACGTTTTGGAACCTTTCGGCCTTGTCTCTCCTCTACGTAGTCTTCAGTTCTTCCAATCATCGAAGAGTTCATCTATTGTTGCACTTATCAGAATGTTCCTTGTCATTGGTTGAAAGCTATAGTCTTTCATCCTTCCACAGTTGCAGCTCCGTAGTGAAATATTTTGTCGCCGGTTAGTCTTTAGCACCTGCGACACTGAAATTTTCATTCCCTCCGATCACCGATGTTTTATGTTGTGGCGGAACCTGTAGCCATTTGGTTTTGCACCATTTCAGCTCCTTAGAGGGATAATTTGCCAACAGTTAGTCTTTAGACCCTCTTATTGCTGTGCTCATTTATTGTCATCAATCGAAATCCATAGTCAGTTTGTTTCCCGTCGTTGTGGTACCATAGGGAACTAACTCATCGATCTTTAGTCTTTTAAAGTTTCAACGCCGACACTGTGGAAACCTTTAGCTTTATCTCATTAATATGTAGTCTTTAAAACTTTTGATTGCCATGGAGCTGCTTGGTTCTAAACTCTCCGATGATTTTTCTCTAGTCCTTCTGATCGTCAACGATTTCCTCTTCTCGCAAAAGCCATAGTTTGTAAGTCTTCTGTCGTTTCGGAGCCGTAGTGGACTAACTCGCCGGTCCTTTATATTCAATCTCCGATCACTGTTAAAAAGTGTTACGATGGCAGTAAAAAGTTTAGCAATATGCCTAACTGTCGAAGGGTTCTTCCACCTGTTATTTATCTTCAATCTTTCGGTGGCTAATAAGATGTTCTGATTCTCGCCCAAGCCACCGAAGCCACAACTTTGTGAAATTTGCATAAAAAATAGAGGTCTTCAAAACTATTAGTGATCTTCATATACTTCATTGCAACATTTAAACTCTTCATACTATCAAAAGTAGATTTATTTTATTTTGGGAGATAGCATCTAGCTCCTACTTGGGGATGGGAACCTCCCTGTGAGGTCGCAAGAACCCCAGACCAAAATTTCTTTCTGTAAAAGAAACTAAGTAACTTAACACTATTATTTATTGTTCCATTGGGGATGGAGTCTTATTCTGAAAGAAAAACAACCTACTATATACTAATTTACAATCGTAAGGCCTCAGAGCCTCAAATAAAATAGATTTTTAGGAACCGCCCATTTACTGAGCCATCAAATACCTCTTCACCTTCCAGATTCTACAATTTGAAGGTTTTATTCTTATATACCTAGTCCATAACAAAAGGGCCAATCCATAAAGAGTCAAATTTTCCATGTTTCCCTCTGTCCTATCTGACAGGATCCCATTTGAGGACCCAATCTCTGACCTGGAAGTTGTCTGACTTTGCTCTTTTGTCAAACATGCCCTTTATCCTCTATTGATGAGCCTCTTATTTTTATACCACTTGCTCCTTGATCTACTGTAACTATGCCAAATCCATCATCCTTCTCATCATATCATTTGGTTCATCTTCCTCTTCCTGAAAGAACTTTGCCATTGGAAGGATGAGTTGGATAGGAAAGATGGCCACAGTGCCATAAACTAGTTTGAATGGAGAAGTCCCTATGAATATTTTATCTGTCACCCTATCAACCCAAAATGAAAAATTAAGATTTGAATCCCATCTTTTCTGATTTGTCTCTAGCAATTTCCTAATGTTCCGGACTAAACTTTTGTTGGATGACTCAGCCAGACCATTGCCTTGTAGGTAATAGGATGTGGAGTTCACTAGTTGAATACCCATTGATTCACACAATTTAACCAATGCCCCAGCTTTAAAGGCTTGTGCATTATCAGTTACTAACCTTACTGGGAAACCAAACCTACTAAATATGTTCTCATATAAGAATCTCATGATGACTTGATGAGTGGCATTTTTGGTGGGTATTGCTTCTATCCATTTGGTAAAGTAGTCAGTGGCTACTAAGATCCATTTATGTTGTCCACTGGAAGATGGATTTATTTCACCTATGAAATCTAGACCCCATTGCTGGAAAGGGCCATTCACTGTAACAAACCTAAGGGGAAAGGATTTAAGCTGCTGCTTTCCTACAAATCTTTGGCATTGGTCACCGGCCCTTACAAAAGTGCATACATCAGCAAAGAGGGCTGGCCAATAGTATCCTGCTTTTAAGATCTTGTGGGATGTGGTTTTCTAGTAGTGGTGGCCTCCACATGTACTGGAATGAAAGTGATGCAACACCTACTCTACTTCCTCTTTATCTAGACACCTTAACAAAATCCCAGACTGATCCCTCAAGTACAACAGTTTGTCAATTATGCAAAACTTAACATATTTAAATGTAAGAGCTCATGCTTGGTTAGAAGTGAGATCAGGAGAAACTTCGAATTTAAGAAAAAAGTGAATGATACCTGAGAACCACTCACATGAATATATGTTCTCATCTACTGGTGGACTGTCATTCCAATCTTGGTTTACTTCTGTTTCAGCTGCTACCATAGTCTGCACCTTTGCTGATCTGACACATGTGAAATTTATTCCCATCAGCTCACAGTTTTCTTTGCCCATCAGTTTGGATAGGCCTAATCCCCTTACTAGCTTGGTGGGTTTCACCTCTACATCAAACTCAATGATTTTGGCAATCCACTTAGCTCTCTTCTCATCAATGTCAGGCTAAGTCAAAACATCCTTCACTGCAATGGAAGGGACATATACAATGACCTTTGCATCGAGAATGTAGATTTTGAAGTTCTTCAAATATTTTATGAGAGAATAAACTTGCTTCTCAATTGGGTCATATTTCATCTCAGCATCTCTCAGGGTTCTGCTGAAGAAAGAAATTGGATGATCAAGACCTTCATCATTCTTTTGTAATAGTATAGCTGCCACTGTGTCAGAAGATGCAAAAGAAAAAATGTAAAAACCCTTGGTGTATTCAAGACTAATCAGGATTGGGGCCTCCATGATGGATTTCTTAATAGCTTTAAAATAATTTCTTGCCTGGCCGGTCCACTTGATTTCTGCATCCTTTTTTAACATGGCTATTATGTTCTTTAACAGCTCAAAGAAATTTGGAATGAATCTCTTGAAAACGTTTATCTTGCCTAAAAAGGACTGAATGTCTCTTCTTGACCTTGGTATTGACATTTGTTGAATTGCCTCTACTCTTAACAGATCGATCTTTACACCTTCAGCTGAGACTATGTGGCCTAGGAGATTTCCTTCATTGAGTGCAAACTGGGACTTCTTGGGGTTCAGTGATATTATGTGCCTTCTGTACTTCAAAAATACCTTCCTTAAATGTTTCAAGTGGTCATGATGGATGTGAGATTAAACCATTAAGTCATCCAAATATATCAGAACAAATTTATCTTTTATCCCTACAAACGCTACGTCCATAGCTCTTTGAAAAGTAGCCCCAGCATTCATTAGCCCAAATGGCATTTTAGCATACATGAAGGTGCCCCAGGGGGTAGTAAAGGTAGTCTTCTCTTGATCATATAGGTACAAAACAACTTGGTTTTATCCAAAGAAACTATCAAGGAAGGTCATGACCCTAGACCTCGATACTCTCTGCAGCAGATGTTCCATCTTGGGAAGTGGATAGCTGTCCTTTTTGGATTACTTGTTCGGGTTTCTAAAATCCACACACAACCTGATTTCTCCATTTTTCTTTCTCACCACTACTAGATTTGCAATCCACTTGGAATAGCTGATGGGGATTATGATCTTGGCTTTGAGGAGCTTGTGGATCTCTTTCTCAAACATTGGTAATAGAAGGGGGCTGATGGGTCTCAGCCTCTATTAGAAAGGAATGGTGTCCTTCTCCAATGGAATCCTATGCTGGATGATGTTGGTGTCATACATTTTTAGGAAACTTTACTCCCATGCAAAGGCATTAGAAAACTCTTTTATCAAGTTGCAATATTCAAACTTCTGTTCAGCAGTCATCCCAGTGGATAGATTTATCAATTTTGGATGGCTTTGGCTGCCTATGTTCATCTCCTAGACAACAATATCTAGCTCCCTTTTGGAAATATTGAAAGGGATGTCATTGTGGTCAAACAGTTCTTCTAATGGTACTAGACCTTGGGGTATGTGGTTGTTGGGAAATTGGACAATATCGTGCTCAGTCACTTTATCTTTCATCTTGAGCTGCTTGGATTCCTCCAGGTTAAGGTTTTCCTAGTCTATGTGTATGTTAGAGAATTCATCCACTAACTGAAGGAATTTACTAAGCTCCCAATCATTTTCAAACACCCTCCAAAATTTTACATTGTCTGGCAGAGAGGGTCTGTACTTGACCTGAACATCATAGCTGAGCCTAGGGGGTAAAGGAGGAATAACCAGACTTGCAGAGACATCCAGGGAATCAACCAGGTGATTCAAATCCCTAGGAACATATGACATTTCAAAAAACAAAAGTGACTCTCTGAGTTTCCATACCTTGTCCCTGTAGGCCTTCAGTATGATATTTTTCATCTGAAAAGTGTTGTTGACTTGATGTATGATGAGTTCTGCATCCCCAAAAATATTCATGCACATGATCCCCATCTCCTTGGCCACTTTAACTCCAAGTAGGAAGGCTTCGTACTCTGCTATGTTGTTGGTGGTTTTGAAATTGAGGTTGTAAGATAGGTGAATGTTCTCCTTTGATGGGGAAATCAAGACTATACCTGTGCCTGATGAATTCTGAGCACTTGCCCCATCGAAATACATGGTCCAGATCACTCTTGTGATGTCTTCTGGCCATGGACGGGTAGGCTGAGTGAGATGAACTGACATCTGCTGGTTATCATCAATTTTCAAAATACAAAATCCAAAATCGGTGTCCACAACGTAAATTGGGTGATTCACTGAGCGACTCTCTTTGCTTATGATGTATGCTAGCTGATTTTCTCTGTACAACCACTTAGTTTCCCCTCCAAACATTCAAATGGTAGCATTGTGAGATCCATCTGGAGGGTGCCGCCTAATATTTTGCTCCACGACCAGGACAACAAGAGGCCGAATTTTGGGGGAATATCAGCCACCATGATGTCCATCATTACACTTTTCGAACGTAGCTTGGTTAAGTTTACAATAAGATTTTTGATGAGGCCCAAGCATTTTACCTTCCTAGAGACAAAAGAGAATAAATCATGGTAGGGCTTGGTAATGCTGAGGCCGATCTCATCCATCATAGCTTTTGGCTTTAGGTTATGGGAGGCTCCTGAATCTAGCAGACAGTTATGGAGGATTTTATCATGGATTTTCAAGGATATATATAGAATGGTGGGAAGGAGTCCTTTAGGTATTCAATCATGGGGCCCAGGGTTACAACAGGCTTGTCATATTGTAGGTTCACAAAGTCAGTGTCAATGTGCACCTTGGGATGAAGGGAATTTAGAATGGAGGTTTTAATGCATCGTTCTTCATCAACTCGATTAGAGAGAATGGGATTTTCAATTTTTGAATTTCAGACTCAAGGTTGAAAGAATAATGTAGCTTATCTGGAAATATTACCTCCTGAGCTCTAGGTTTGAGTTGGACTTGATCAAGTGTGGCTGAACATGCTGGTTTATGCAATGCTTTCGATGGGACAACTACTTTCTTTGGTAAAACAACAACCTTTCTAGCAGTTGCAACAGACTGCTTGATAGGTACAGCATTCTTGTTGATGGGAGGAACCAATCTAGACCTAAGTTGGTAACCTCCCTGATAATTAGCCTGATAGACAGCCTCTTTGGTGATCTTCTCAACAATCAGGGCTTCCTCATATTCTGTCTGTGTCAGAAAAGAATAGTCCACCTCATCCTCCATGCAGTGGATATTGTCTTTAGCTTCTCCTTCATCTTCAATGAATTTTGGATCTTCTTCTAATACACCATTTTGAAATGGAGCTATTATCCTCTAGTATTCCCCTTTATTTCTCTCCCTTCTGAGAATATGAACAAGGGGGGTTCTTCTTCTATAAGGAATTAAATTTGGGTTTTGAGGGGCAAAATCACTTGGCCCTGTACCCCTGATTGGCAGATGTCCTTGGCCCCTCAATTTAGACATTTCATTAGTCAAGTTATCTAAAATTTTGTCCATCTTGTCAATCCTGTTCTTTGATGCAGAAGCTCCATTATAGTCTATTGGTTTCCTTCTCCTGTCTAGCTTCCCTTTGACCTTTTGAGATTCCAGAATGTTTGAATCTACCTCTAGGGCAGCATCCTACATGAGTGATAAGGAGGTAGACCTCCTTTCTCTAAGAATTAGGTAGAATTCATAGTTAAAGGCATTGGCATAGGTTATCATAGCTGAGGCATCGATGGGCTCAATCTCAGTGGGGATCTTGCTGTACATGTCATTGAATATCTTGGTAAATTTGGAGATAGACTCAACATTTTCTCTTCTCAGGTTGTTGAATTCTGTGATATAGTAGAGGTGGTCTCTCCTCTATCCCCAATGCTTTAGGAAAACATCATCTAGGGCTTCTATGCTAGCTATTGACCTAGCAGGCAGTTCCTTAAACCACTTCCTAGCCTTGCCATCTAGGCTTTGCACAAAAACTTTGGTCCATACATTTTCTTGTTCTATGTTAATATTTTCGGCATAGCTATAAAAATCCTATATATGTTCTTCAGTAGTGACGTCCCCTTCCCCTGTAAACTTAGGAATATACTTTTGATAATCCCCAGTAGGAATGGCTGCGAGAGGAATTGGAAAAACTAGGGCCACATACCTAGTTACTAGGATTCTTTCCATCTTGGACAATGGAGGATAAACCATCTTGGAAATGGGTATGGACATGGATGTGGAAGGCAGCACTGATGGGAATATTTGCTGAGAATGAAGTGGTATACTTATCCCGGTGGAGTCACTAGGGATTGGATCTTCACAAGTAGCAGTGCTTGAAGATGCCCAAGCCCTAGATTTTTCTGATATATCTAAAAATTCTTGGGAATTAATAGTTTCAGCAAAATAAAAATTAGCAGAAATATTTCCTGAAATACCTAATGTAGCTTTTTGTGCAGCACTGCTGGTCTGTCTTAGCGAAGCCCTAGCTTTCCTCAAAATTTCTTCTGGATCTGAAACTGGTGTTGCTGGTGGCCCCTTTGGGTTTTCTCTGGTACTTGGTCTTCTTGAAGCCACCTTTTATCAATGGAGTCACCATATATATGATTACAACCATAATAATGTCCAAGCCTTATCTATCATGAAAGCATGGATCTATGTTGTCTCCCAGGGAAGCTGAGCTTCAATCTCCTGTCCTCGGTAGTGGCGCCACTTTGTTATCACTCCATGAAACTCCTCTACGTTGTAGCTCGAGGATGCCTAATAACTTAAACTATTTTTAGGGTTTTTCTGAATTGGATCAAGCCAGATAACCTATATAACCTCTCACTCTCAAGACATGCATGAAGCTCACTCAATCACAAGGCTTTTAGTTACAACTCGTTTAGTAGTTTGACAAAAGGGTGTAGGGATGGAGAACTCACCAGGATGGCATACTTACACACAAAAAACATGCATATAAATGGCTAAATCTTGCTGAGGATGGTGTTTATAAATCAAATATCACTAAATAACCAATAGGATGACAACTATCGGCCCTTTAATAAATCTGAAAATTACCTAAATGTACATTCACGCAATAAACATAGTAAAGAAAGAGATGGTTGAAAAATCACAACAAAAGAGATTATACTTAGAGTAAACCAAATGAGACGCTTGATAATGGAACAGGCTCGTAAATCCCCATAGTCAAACCTTTATTAATCAAATAATCATGGGCTTTATAGCCTTTTACAAAATTTACAGATCCTGAAAATCCGATCTGTTTTACACAAAAATAATTGGAAGTAATAGTTTTTCCATATTAGGGCTTCAAATCCTTGCTGACTATTTGTTTATTTACTGTGAATATCTAGTTCACTAAGCGGTCTTTTAATGACTGAAGTAGTAGCTGATAACCACCACTGCTGGTTTTCTATTGAATTGCCGCCAACAACCAGTGTATCGACGTTTAACAAAAGTGATTTTCCTCATTTAATCCACTGGATATTTCTTTATCTTGTCACCATAGATTTGGCGCTCCAAGTCTCTATTTTTTCACAGTTTCGGTGCTGCAAGTCTCTGTCTCTCTGCAGTTTACCATCGTGCTCGTTGATCGGAGGATTTTTCCTCTATTCCATTAGCGCCCCAAGTCTCATTGTTGCCACAGTTGTGGAGGTGAAATGAACTAAATTTCATTGTATTAATGCCAAAAGTTGATTTGCGATGGAATCGAGGCATTAGTCCTCTATGCCCCCGACACTGCGGAGATGTTTAGTTGAAAACTCGTCGATCCGTAGTCTGTATGCCTTCCAATAACCAATGATCCTTTATTGTCACACTTATCGGAGTGTTGTAAACTTTTTCATTTATCGGGATCCTTAGTCTATTTTTCTTCTACCGTTGCGGATCCCCATTTCATTATCTTGTCAACTGCTAGTGATTTTGAGTTCGGACACCAAAGTTTCATCTGCTCGTGGACCCCATAGTTTATTTTTCTTCTGTCATTGCATCTACTTAGTGAACTAATTTTTTGTTGGTTAGTGTTTTCAAGTTTCGATTTCTGCTTCCTGACTTCGGCAGTATTTAGATCTTCACATCATCGACGTTTCGGAACCTTTCGGCCTTGTCCCTCTACTACATAGCCTTTAGTTCTTCTGATAGCCAAAGAGTTCATCTATTGTCACGTTTATTGGAATGTTCCTTGTCATCGATCAGAATCCGTATTCTTTCATCCTTCGCAGTTACGGATCCACAGTGAAATATTTTTCCACCGGTTAGTCTTTAGCACCTCTAACGCCGAAATTTTCATTCCCTTTGATTGTCGATGTTTTATATTGTGGCGAAACCCGTAGCCATTTGGTTTCCCACCGTTTCAGCTCCTTAGAGGACTAATTCACTGACAGTTAGTATTTAGACCCTCTGATCACCGATGTGCTCATCTATTGTCATCGATCGGAAATCGTAGTCAGTTTGTTTCCCGCCGTTGCGGCTCCCTAGGGAACTAGCTTGCTGATCGTTAGTCTTTTAAAGTTTTGATGCTGACACTGTGGAAACCTTTAGCTTTATCTCGTCGATATGTAGTCTTTAAAACTTTCGATTGCTGTGGAGATTCTTGGTTCTAAACTCTCCGATGATTTGTCTTTAGTCCTTTCGATCGCCACTGATTTCCTCTTCTCGTGGAAGCCATAGTCTGTAAGTATTTCGTTGTTTCGGCGCAGTAGTGGACTAACTCACCGATCCTTTATATTTTCAAGCTCCGATCACTATCAAAAAGTGTTTCAATGGCAGTAAAAAGCTTATCAATGCACCTAACTGTCGAAGGGGTCTTCCACCTGTTATTTATCTTCCATCTTTCGGTAACTAATGAGATGTTATGATCCTCTCCCAAGCCACCAAAGCCACAACTTTGTGAAATTTGCATGAAAATTAGAGGTCTTCAAAATTGTTAGTGATCTTCATATCCTTCATTACATCATTTAAATTCTTCATGCTATAAAAAATAAATTTATTTTATCTTGGGAGCTAACAGGATCTAAATTCGGAGCTGAATTTCTGCAGTGTTGGTTCAGGAGCAGATTAGGGTTTGGATTTTCTGGAGTTCTGTCCAACTAAATTCTTTGATCTTGATTTCTAACTTTTATTCTAAGGAGGATATCAATCTAGGCCTAGGCTCACTGAAAAATTCCACTTCTGTGAAAATCCCTAATTTTCGACAGTAGTGTTAGGTCCAAAACTGAAAAACCTCATAATTGGATTCTGCTTCAACATAAAGATGCGCTATAGGGAGGAGACTTAATCCAACCATTTTTTGCTGAAAATTTTTGGAGAGAGATCCAAAAAAATAGGAATCCCTAGTTCTCGCAGCTACACAATGTCTTCTTCTAAGGTTAGCTCTGATACCATGTTAGATTTTTAGCATTAAGCTAGTATTATATTAGGATCTTTAACTAAGAGAATAAAAATCATAGCAATCAAACACAAGAGACAATGAACACAATTTTTTTCCTTTTGGAAACCATAAATGGAGAAAACCCCGCAACTTCCTCAGAGATAGAATCAGTACCAAATAGAAAAGCCCAAAATAGTAAGATGATCTCATGACAGCAGTAACCTCTTTCTTCCTAGCCCCAGTGTCTTCTTCTTCCTCATCTATGTGCTACAACTAAGTGTGAGTGAGTGTGTGATAAATAGAGAGGCTATCTCTCTATTTATACTAATTCTCGACTTGACAAAACCTTACTAGGACCGAATTCACTAGGTGACTCTAACAACCCTAGTGCCCTAGAACTGTGGGGACTTTAACCCTTGAACAATAGTAGGGTTACCCACAATGAATTGACATGACTTGTTTACATTATAGAACCTCCCTATGGGAACATTGGGGCATGACAGGACTCAAATACATTATAGACACTTCCCGGAATAAACATCGACGTAAAAGACATAAGATATATAAGTGAATACATTCCAAAGTTACAAATACATCAACAATTATTAGTGGATATTTAATGATATTGTCTATTACTAATGGACATGTAATGAAAAAAATTTAAAATTTGTTCGGTAAGTTAATATAATATTTTTTTCTCCCATAATCCAACGTATTTCTCTAGTTACAATAAAAAACATGCAAATGCCCTAGTGCACTTTATATGTGTTTTAGTTGAAACTGATGATGATAGAAATCAAAATAATGGAATGATTAGGGTTAATATTCACAATTTCTATGAAATAATGTTAGTGGGCCTATGGGATAGTCATCTTCCCCATCACAATTTAAAAATGATCTCCAAATATCCCCTCATATTCAAACCAATTTTTGACAAACTGTCCCCTTCAATTTGTGATCCAACCAATATACATATAGGTGTTAATGTTAACCTATGATTTTGTTGATGAAGGAAAAGATGCACATGAATAATGATCTCACCCAAACTATCATGCTACAATAACATTAATTGGCCATATCATCGCCCACAAGGGTTGGATCAATTGCTAATGAGTAATTTAGATGAGAATATGGTCATGAGTTCAAATCCATTGTGGGTACTTTCCTTGAAACAAAATATCAATCTCATCATTATATCATTCCCACCTTCTCCCCAAATGGACCAGTATAATTTTTAGTGGTGAAGTTTTGCCAACTGGCTATTTTATCGGTTTTTTTGAAAAAATAAATTCATTATTTGGTGTCTAATATCGCCTATATTTACATAAAATATGTTTTTTTTTATCATAATATTCACCAAAGTTTACACATTTCAGTGTTAATTTTATGTTTCATATTTAATATTCTCCTACCTATCTTAAAACATGTTTTTTCAATCTAGAACAATCGCCTAGAATACTATACTTAAGTATAATATTAGAATCCTTAGAAAATACCCTGAAATGGACAAATTTTGCTCTTCAGTGTATGAAACACTACATGTGAATTTTGAATGTCTATATTTCACATTATTCCAATCCCCAATGAAATTCAAAAATAAAGCATTTCAGCATCTTCATGTTACAAGAGTGTACTTATTGCCCCTTCAAGTGCAATGCTAATATATTTTGTTTTCATTTACTTTAAATATATAGAGTTTTATGGGCACCCAAATAGATGGAAGGCCTTTTTTTATTAGGGAGTTCATTGATTATTTTGACTCAATTTGCTTTATTTTTTATGAAAATTATTTAAAATCATGCCATTGAGAGTGAGAAGTTACAAGATCACGCCCGGCTAAAAAAAGGGAGAAAGTTAAGCTAAATCATGACACTAATCATTCCCAATAGGTCAAGATGGTTTAACCCCAAGAGACACTGCCCGAATGACCTTTGGATATTTGTAGGATAGTAATCTCCAACGTCCATTGTGAAGCACTTCAAGGGAGTTCAACTAACTACCCTTCTCTCTTTCTCAAAGGGACTAGGTGGGGAATTAGAGTGAAGTGAGAAATAAAATAAAATAAAATGAAACAACCCTTGCATTAATGCTTCGATTTTGGAACATAATCCCAATTGAAAATCAATGACTTTAATTCAACATTCAAGGATAACCTATACAAAGAGGGAAAACATTGAACATAGGAAAGAACATTTCTCTCAACAGACAGTTTATGGGAAATTCTAAGAAATGATATCATGCAATAAATACTTTGGTTGGGCCAAGTATCATCTTGTGTATTTTTGGGGTGTTAATTTTGTACTCTATACCTAAGATTCATGTTAGTTTACCTACTTATTAAGTGTTTGACTCACGTTGCAAGTGATTATGTTTGAAATCTGAATCTCTAATACAAATTACAATTAGAAACATAAGAAGTTGCAAATATAAAATAAATCCACTCATGGACAATAATTCAAAAAACAAAAGCAGGGAAGGATTATGACCTGGTATAGCACATCCAAGATAGTTTGAGAGCTTGAATCTAGGAATATGTTCACCCTGTTTTTACGCACATCATTTTTTCCATCATGTGTTTCATCCTTTGGAGAAGCCTTGGTAATATTTTCCAAACTCCCATAATCATCAAATGTTGTTAGGATTTCCTAACCTGTACCCATGCCATGTGAACCATATGGCTCCAATCATCCACCGTTATAGGAATAACTTCACCACAAAAAGTTCCATTTCCCACATTAAAAATACTTATGTCATACCTTGCATTTTTTCCAATAGGGGTTTCATAATAAGACAAATATCTGTCATTGCTAGTACCTATGCCCTCTCTATTGCATTATGTCAATTTTTTAGTGACCTCATTTCTTGCTATATTCCTCCATGGAGAAAAAATTGACAAATAGTAAGACAATGCAAGAGCCATAAAAAGAATCATGTTTAAAGCCTCTTCCCATGCCTACACAGTTAAGAAACAATACCATGTAGGAATATTTTCCAAGGTTTCTATATCATTCCCATGCTATCGCATGTGGGGAGAAACCTCACCATTAATTTGTAGGATGTATTCCATGTGAAACATCAATGCAAGGAGTCTCATTGAGAGCCCTTTACATGCACTTGCATTTAAATATCATTCCTTGTCAGTGTACCACCATGTTTTCAATTCCCATATTCCCACATACATGTCTACCACCTATCAACATTGACTCTTGCCATGGGTTGACTATATAGAGGGATTGTAAGCACTTTCATTTAGAAACATCTCTACTCTATGTTAAAGAATGACTCCACTCATATTTTATATTTTTTAAAATAATTTTTGCAACTACCATAGGTATGGCCATTAAAAACCCCTAGAACCCCAACAAATTTATGTACCGTTAGCCTCTATATTACTCTCATGGGTATCCCCATTTATAAAATATCATATTATAGCTTCAAAAGTATGTTAAGACCCCAATGATCTGACACAAAAATGTCTTCTTATCAGGTTGATCTATTGTAGTTGAAACTTCTATAGCATTGGATTCCTCAACCATTCTTGATCTTGTACTCCTTTGTTTCAAACTCTCCTATATGGTAGCTAGGTTTCTAACGTCACACTTCCTGCTCACAAAAGGAGCTGTCTCCTATAGGGAGTTATCATAATTTTTTGGACACTAATGGGGATCTTAATTGGGATGCTCATTGGGACAATAATTGTGATGCTAATTGGGATGCTAATTGAGATGCTAATTAGCATAAAAAATAGAGACAAATTTTAAAAAGGGATGCTAACTGGGATGCTAATTGGGATGCTGATTGGGACACTAAGTGGGATGCAAATTGGGACATTAATTGGGATGCTAATTAACGTCCAAAATAGTGCCAACTTTTAAAAAGGGATGCAAATAACGCCATTAAAAGCACCATCCCATGGAAAAGATTCCACTTTGTCCAAAAAATGATGAAAAATACAATAAAAGTGATAGTGGACGCTAAAAAGGAAGCTAAAAGGGACACTAATCACAGGTTTTTGTTGTAGTGATCGTACCAATATTAAGGTCTATGAGATAAACATAAATCATCCTAAAATTACTATTGCATAAAATGGAAGTCTATATTACCAAACCAAAACAATCACTAATTATTAGTCAATCAGCAAATTAATCAAAGAAATTTTCAATTTACTATGGAAAATTTTTAAGAAATATAAATACAATGCCAGACACGAGTTGAGTGAGTCTGTCAATATTGGGGATTATTGGTACAATGATAGCATTGGGAAGATCATAGATCTACTACATGAGTTTCAAGATTTGTTTCCCACTAAGTTTTCTGAAATTAAGGGAGTTGTCGAAGACCTTGGAGAAATGAGGACTCCATTGAGGCCCGATACAAAACTTGTTAAGAAATGACCGTATCGACTCAATCTTATGTGCAAATAAGAGGTTAAGATAGAGCTATATTGAATGCTAGATGTGGGAATTATATAAAGTGTTGAATAATCTAAGTGAATCGTCTTGATTGTAGTACAAGATAAGAAAACTAATGGTGAAGTGCATATTTTCATTGACGTAAGGAAGCCGAATGATTCCTTCCTACACGGCCCCTCTCCAACATTGTTTACTAACCAAGTATTAGAGAATGCTTCGGGACAACACATATATTAATTTGTAGATGGATTCTATAGTTCCCATTAGATCATAATTGTGAAGGAATATCAACACAAGACAACCTTTGTGATGGAGTGGAGATGTTTCTAATATACGGTAATTCCATTTGGACTCAAGAACGCCCCTGCTATATTTTCTAGGATAGTTGTTGTTTATTTTAAATATTTTATTCATAAGTTTCTTGAAGTATACTTCGATGATTATACGATATTTGGGCTCATAAAAAACCATATTGAGAGCCTCATAATGACACTATAATGAAATCGACAGAATCAAATTTTTCTGAGTCTAAAGAATTTTATTTTTTGTTCTCCTTTTGGACTTTTGTTGGGTCATGTGGTTTGTTGTGATGCAATATTGGTAAATCCTACTAAAATTGTGATCATCATCAACCTACCACCATGTGCAACAAAAAAGCAGTTGAGAACGACATAGGGACATACATGATACTATCAAAAATTTATCAGGGGATACACATCGGTGACTGCTCCTAAGGAGAAATTATTGAAGAAGGGTGTTATGTTTTAGTGGACAGAATAATGCCAATATAGTCTAGATGTCATGTACAATAATATGGTTACAACACCGATACTAATTTTTCCAGACTGGAAGAAAGAGTTTCTTGTACATTTCCATGTGTCGTCTCTCGCACTCAGCGTTGTACGTGCGCATCTAAGAGGTAGTTATATTGATCATCCCATTTCCTTTGCTAGCTGAAAATTATCAATGACATAGAAGAATTATACCATGACAAAAAGAGAATTCTTAACTATGGTATATGTGCTTCAAAAAATTTGACACTATCTACTGGTTGGACATTTCAAAATGTACATGGATCATTCTACATTGAAATACCTGGTAAATAAGCCGGTGTTGGAGGTGAATATCTCTCGATGGATTATTCTTTTCTAAGAATTTTATTTTCATGTTATTGTTAATATGGGTTGAATAAATTGAGGACCACACCATCTATCGAGGATAGAAAGTAGAGAAGAATATGTTAGTCTTGACGATAGTCTTCCTAATCCACAATTATTTTTGGTCAATATGTTTGATGATCATTATAGAGATATTATACACTTATTTAGTATGGTATATCCACCATTTGGATTCACTACACCGCAGAAGAGAAAATTACTTGTAAGAGTTGTAGATTTCCATATGATTGTTGGATAATCATATAAAATGGGAGCATATGAAATATCTAGTCATTATTTTTTGGAGCATGAGTGCCCAATGACATTGAATGAAGCACATGTTGGTGTTATAGGAGGCCATTTTGCCGAAAAAGCCACAATGCGGAAGATATTACAAGCAGTATTGAGGTGGCCTACTTTGCATGAGGATGCCCAAGGTTATTGATGCAGCTATGATATCTACCAAAGAACTGGAAATTCATCATGATGAGATGAAATGTCTCTATTAACTCATATAAATTTATAGAAATTTTACAAATGTGATGTTTATTTTATCCAACCTATTAGTCCACCAGAGAACAAAAAAAGGTGCATAATATATTATAACCACAACAGATTACTTGACTAGATGGGCTAACGTAGCGCCAGTAAAGGATTGTACTATTGCGACCGCTGGAAATATTTTGTTTGAAAGTGTAGTGACCTGACTTATATGCATAATTATTTTGATAACTGATCAAGGCACACACTTTGCGAATCAATTTATTGACAGATTAACTAAAGAATTCCAAATTTAGAACTGGAAGACAATGTCGTATGATCGACAAGAAAAAGGTGTTGTCGATGCATTTAATAAAATCTTGGAGAATGCATTGACAAAGATATGTAATGTTAAAAAAGAATATTGGGATCCAAAAATACCTACATTTTTACTGACATATCACACCACCTATCAAATTTGACAAGACAAACTTCATTTTGACTGGTTTATGGAAAGAGGTTGTCATGTTCATGGAATACATTGTACCCAGTCTAAGAGTAGTTGTGATAATAGAGATGACCAAGGTTGGTGTTGTAGAAGAAATATTGTCACAGTTGGTCAAGTTGGACAAAGAGAACTTTGTCGTAGGCTATCATCAAAATGTCAAGAAGGTGCAACGAAAAGATTGGCATGATCGACATATTCAGAATAAGAAATTTCACATTGGAGGTAATGTTCTCCTATATGATTGTAAGTTTTTGAAGAACCCTGGAAAGCCTAGAACACATTGACTATGACCATATATTGTCATTCAGATCACTAAAGGAGGAACAGTTCAACTATAGAAATTACATGGAACACCTTTCAAGGGGTTGGTGAATAGAAGTTGTCTAAATCCTTGTCGTGACAGTCATAGTTTGGTTGACTCAGAATTCAAAAAAAGAAAAGAGAGAAAATATAAAAGGGAGAAAAGACAAAAGATAAAAGAAAAAGACAAAAAGTCTCAGATTAAGTCTCAGATTAATGAGTGTTGTTTATGAGTGTTATTTCTGAAAAATTTACGAGTGTTTTGTTTAAAATTTATGAGTGTTTCATCACAGATGAAGGAACGTGTAGTAGACTAGATATCTATCTTAGATGATGGAAAGTGTCCCACATTGGCTATCTATCAGAGATGAATAAAATTTCCACAGATTGTTTGTCTGTCGCAAAGCAAGAGTTGGGTCGCAGGCTCTTCAATTGTCGCAAGAAAATAATTTATGTTGCACACAAAATTTTGGTCATAAGTGACAGTAGCTAGTAGTTAATGTGAGTACATGGTAAATTTTGGTGACGTATTTTTTGGTCAATTTTTCCATTAATTCATAATAACTACCATTGAAGTAATAGGAAAAGTGAAGGTTTGAATGGTGATTTCCTTGTAATGATTAGAAACATTGCTCCATGTGATGGAAATCACTGCAACCTTTCCATTTATAACAAGATTATGTGAATGAATGAATAAGTGAAAGAGTAAACATATATCATCTTCACACCAAATTTTGTTATTTCATTACATCCAACTGATCACACTGAATTGTTTTTGTACAACTTTAAGAGTTGAAGTTATTTTTCATGGAGTAAGGTCATTTTTGTCTCCAGTAAGAGCATTGTCAAAGAATTAGGTCTTGAGTTTCCATTTCCTATGCCAATTATGGAAAACACCACATATGTAGTTTCACAGTCTCCAATATTTACAAATCTTTTTTCATAGTCCCTAGTGATTCCTCTAGGTGCTTTATGACCAGACTCACCCTGCACATCAAAGAGGAAACATTCTACATGTTGAAACCTGCATGCAATAGCATGTACTGCAAATGACAAAGAAACAAGATCTACATCCATGTTGTCGGATTATGTCCCACCAAGGCCACTAGATTCCCCTAAGGTCAGAATTGGTAAAAATTCTAGATATCCGTCGGTCACACCAGCAGTACCTAAAGGAGTCCAAGTAACAACAAACATTATTCCAAATTTGTAGAATATAGGATTTATCGATCACAACCTGCATAAATTACCAAAACCAGTGATGGACAGATACATGAATTCTTCTTGAGAAACAGAGGATGGCTCTATCCACAAAGTTCTAATAGAATTCGAAAGGATTAGATAAATATGGACTATTGTCATTGATGCACATGCCACATTTTGGTTGCATAGTTGAAGTGAATTCATGCATCAAGTAGCTACTCGTATGTTTCCATGGTGGTTGTCTATGGATCAATAGAAATATTTTTGTTGATATCAAGTTGGTAGTGTTGATCAAAATAATTCCTCTTGTAGGAGTCGACCCAACACCATTCTTCGTAAGGAAATACCAAGATACAACATTGACAAATAGAATGAAATAAAAGTATGATTTGATGAGGGACAAAAGAGGGTTTTCCATTGCCTCTATAAATGACATGACCATATGGTGCATAGCTAAGGTTCTATCCAGCAAGTTGCTAAAAAACAAGTGACCTAACCAATGTACCACTCAAACAATTGCTACGGTAGAGCACTGCACAGTGGGTGTCCAACTCAACTAGTTGATCTATCTATTGAATGAACTATTAGTAGATGCTGAAGAAGTACATAAAAAGGGTAACCACTTTAACTATTCTTTGTTACTAATTTTGATTTCTTTTGTAACATGGGAAGAGCCACCAAACTAACAAGGTGTAGATGTTCCAGTCCCATGCCAAGGATTTCGATACCAGAATCTTTGTATCGATAAAGGGAAACCAGAGAGATAGAGAGATAATAATATTAAGTCCTTTCTACAAGTCGAGGAAGCCTGACATTTTGTTACAAAGTAGTCATGAATAACAAAGGAATGTGTCAAGTGGTTTTATAATATTATCATTTTTGCGCTCGGGGATCATCACATATTTTTGGAGTTAGGAAAGACCTGCAGAAGAAGTGTTTGGCCACACACTTTCAACTGTCTGCTACTAAAATTGATGCAATTATTCAGGACTAGCCTGCAAAGTGGAAATTTCTTGTCGTAGAGGATCAACTATCTATAGAAGAAGAGTCACGGCAGGATGACCCATCAACAAAGAAGAATGTTTATCAAGGGGGATATCCAATAGTAGAAGATACCCCAAGAATCTATCCCCTTACAGTCAATATTAGTCGAGCATGACCCCAAAAAATCTAGAGTTGGGGGATAAGAGAAATCACTCAGATAAGTCTTAGAAGAGACAAAATAAAAGGAATCTCACGTGATCATCTAGAATCATCGGTCTTACTTATGATGATTAAAATTTGATTCCTAATTAGAAGGAGGAGCTGTCCATTGAAAGATGTCGAAAAATGGATGAGCAACATACTGAATTGACAAGCAGCATCACTGAGTTACTACAAACACTTTTTAAAGAAGCAGAATAATTTTGAGTGGTAGGAAACCAAACACCATACTCGACTGAGTCGGAGGACCAAGATGGTCCATATGAAGAGAGACATGTTGAGGCATTGAATCCAAACCCACCATTAATGATTCAAGTACTAGGTCAACAAATTGAATTAGAAAACACCAGATCTTAACACCATGATCAAGGATGTTGGTCATATTACCATGTATTTTTCACACTATGGATGTACGAAGTGCATGCTATTCATCATGTTGTAGTAGCATAAATGAAGACTAAACAGCATGGGTTGGTTAATCAAGTCAATTCATCACACAAAATTTTTAAGAAAGTGAAAGATACAATCCATACCAAAGAACAATAAGAAAAACCATGCATGAATATAGGAATCGACTGGATGTGGCTATCACACTAAGTTGTAGTAGTTTTGGAGATGAAGGCATTAGAGAAGATATGATTTTAGTAGGCAAAGAATTTTGACTTAGTGAAGTAGTTGAAAGACGTAGTAAGGGGGTTGTGGAGATGAAAAAACAATTGAATCCCAATACACCTTTATAGGTACTAGAAGAATAAATAAAATAAGAAATTGAGTTTGGGATGAAGATTGGAGAGGTAGAGGAACTTTGTGCCAAATCGGTTGAGAAATTTTATCATTGATGGGAAGATTTGATTGGTGATGAAGAGTTGGAAAAAGTAAGAGAGAAGATGCACACTGCTAAGGAAGAATTCAATAAACTAAAGAACAATCTAAAGAAGCTTTCAACGATTAAAAATATGAGAAAGGCTAATGATCTGAGGAATTTATAGTAGTAGGTAGAAAGACTCTGAATGCATCAACAAAAAAGAATTGGCTGGGTCACAGAACTTCAAGCAAAGGTAGATAATGTTACAGGTAGCATTAAACATGTACATGAAAAGTTATGACAAGCCTTGGGGTCGACAAGACTAATAAATTAAGAACACATCAGTCCCAAACTTGCAAAAAACTTAAATATGGTAGAAGCAGAAGTGTGACAGGAAACCGAACAAGTAGTGAAAATATTTCAATTTTCAAAGCAAGGTCGCACTAATAGAGATATCAGACTAATGTTTCTCGGGATGAGCCATGGGTAAGTGTTGGGGACCTGTTGGAACTAAGAAAAAACAACCAAAATAATGATAAGAAATATGAATATTCTGGTTGCAAGACACATAAAAGTCGCGACAGAAGTGCAATAAAGCAAGTCAGAAGGTGGAGTTCGACTTATTTTGGGAAAAGAGTTATTTGGAATAAATTATTGCTTTTATTAATAAAGCATGATTGTATTTTGGGCCATTAGCACCTATTTTTGGATATAACTAAATGTATTAAAATATAAATACAACCTGTCGACTTATAGTTGAGAGCTATTTAACGGTTGAATCAAGAATCGTAAAACAAGAATAGCTTATAAAAGTAGGAACCCAATATGTGTATGGATTGATCGATGATAGAGAGAGTTTCTTACTCATAGAATTGATCCAAGCTATGTGCGGATCAACCATTTAGAGAAAAGGAGAGAGAGAGAGAGAGAGAGAGAGACCAACCAGAGAGCATGGATGTAACTGAATGTATTAAATAGAAATAGAACATGTTGACTGATACTTGAGAGTTAGATGATGGTTGAATCAAGAATTGTAAAAGAAGAAAAGATTGCAAAAGAAGCAACCCAAGATGTGTGTGGGTTGATTGATGATATAGAGAGTTTCCTAGTCACAGAATTGATCAAGGCTGTGTGCAAATCGACTATTCAAAGAAAATAGAGAGAGAGAGACAGAGAGAGAGAGAGGGAGATTTTCTTGAATGAATGAATATAAACAGAAGTATAAATCCTACTTTCTGTCAAAGTGCACTAACAGTATTATAAGAGTGAAATCCCTAACATAACTGTAGAAACCTGGTTCTGGAATTCCCCACAAGATATATTGGGTGGAGCTCTCCTATGTTGAGTCAATATATTAGGTATTATTAAAAAACAAAGCATCTAATCCTAGGTCGACCGAAAGTAAGCCAATATATTGGGTACTCTCAAGATAGTGCCATATTAATGAATAGTTGATCATTTTGACCAAAATGGGGGTCCATTTTTTGTTTGTTTTTTGTTTTTTCATCCATTTAAATGTGGCATGAATTTAGTGTCTCAAAGATATGGAGAGATATATATGGAAAGGGATGGAGAGAGATAGGGGAGAGAGAGAGAGACGAACAAAGGGAGATGGAGGAAAAGATAGGGAGAGAGAGAATTAGGTAGGGATTGTTAGGGAAGGAGGGAGAGAGAGAGAGAGAGAGAGAGAGAGAGAGAGAGAGAGAGAGANGAAGAGAGTAAAGGAGCAAGGGAGAGAGGGGGAGAGTGAGGGATAGAGTGAGAGGGATGAATATGGAAAAAGGGAAGCAAGGAGACAGAGGGAAAGGCAGGAGAGACATAAAGTTAGGAGGGAGGGGGGGCCCATTTTTTGAGGTTTATAAGATGTTCTCCAAGACATATGGGTGATTTTTAGTTTCACATTATGCACACATTTTGTAGCTAGAAATTGCATGCACATTTTTTCTTCCCATTGTGCATGTCAATTCACTTATCACATGCAACAACTCCAAAATTCATAAATAAAAAAAATTTAAATAGAGGTCTAACTACATCTATAAGGATAAATAAATCCATGCTATCCTCAAATTGTGCTTAGTATTTCATCCATGAACAATAAATTAATAAAATGTGACAATATTAATGTGTTATTTTTCATTAAGCTTAATTTCATTACTTGTCTTCAATACATGATAGAACATCATATTTAATTTACGACAATTATAGTTTGATGTATTTGTTGTTTATGGATCTAAAATAAGGTTACTCTTATGTCGGTGCTAGGAGGATGTGATTATGGTCTTACTTAGATTTGTAGCTAAAGCATAATGCATTTAAATCTTGCAGGTACATGGAAGAGGAGGCTCATCTCACTAGAGCATCCTCCAAGGGGTGTAAAACAAAACACAAGTAAAGACCTTGACATGCTAAGCAAGAAATTATCTAAAGGTAAAGAAAACATAACCTATGTGCTTGACCTAATTCATAACATTTATACACCAAAACATACGATGGCATCCATGAAAGATTCATGGATTTTAAAAGTACAGAGATTTGGGTTTTTGGGTGAAATAGACCCAAGTGGAAATTGGCATTGATGAAGCCATGTGAATTCCTTACAAAAACCAGCTAGAAAGCAATGTATTCAAATAAAAAAACCCTAAGGGTTTTAACTCATTGCAATCATTTGCTCTCCTCCGCATTATTCAACTTTTTCTCTGTGTTATTGGGTCTTTTGCTATGGATGAGCGATGATGGAGGAGCCGAGGCTCTCGGACCTCATGATCCATCAGTTTTAAATGACAAAAGGTTTACTTTCCAGCTGTATCGTAATGCAATTGGTGTCAGTCTTACTGGTTTTAGTGTTTTTTGTAGTTGTTGCTGATAAAACTACCTATGTGTAGTTTGAAGTGGCATTTTATTTCTTTTAAGCTTTTAGTAGCTTTTCTCATTATCAAAACTAAAAATGGATTTAACCTCTTCATATTGTTTGCACGTGTTTCAAGATGGGTCCATTTCATTTGAAGACAACAACCTGTTTTAAGTGGTGGTATCTGGTCCTAGTAAGACCTGATACCCTTGTCCCTTGCTCCTTGGGCTATGAGATTTGCGGCTCCGCAACTGGGCCATGCCCTCATGGTTGGAGTCATTTACACGATTTCTCTTAAAAATTTGGTAACTCTTCTGGTTATTTTCCCATATGGCCTTATTTTGTTTTTATCAGTCATTCAGCCTTTGACCATGGAGTATAAAGGGAAATGAAATTGAAAACAATGTTAGCAATACCAAGGATTTAAGATAGAGTTGTATGTCGTTCTAAAATTTGTAACTATTTTATTTCAAAATGGAAATCCTGTGAGGGTTACTCATTGTAATTACACAATTATAAATTTGTGAAAGCATTTACTAAATGTTGTTTCTTCACTTCGACCTAAACTATGGATTTGTAGTATAATGGTTTTTGTTGTGCTTCACACAATGTGATGAAATACTGTTAATTTTCTTTTTTTTTAAGTTCTTAGGGTCGTATGGCCATTGCAATGCTTAGTTTTATTTGAAACAAGGATTACTTCTCTGTTTATATATCGTGAGTTAAAAAAAAAGGGTTTTAAACCATGAGGCATTTGATAGGAAAAACGATGATGAAGTAGGCATAGTTGCGAATGATCCTTAGAGTTTTTACTGTTTGTTTTATTTTAGTGGATTCCAAAGTATACTATGATGGTCGTCGGCCTACAACAAGGATTGTGGCCTATCGACATTCTTTATTTAATGTTTTTTCCTTTTGGCTGAATACTGCATTTTTAGTTGGGTCGTGAAGCCTCTAATTTGTAACTCCGCCTTTCTTGCAATTTGTATATATATATATATATATATATATATATATATATATATATTTAACATATATATAACTTAGTAAATTTATATGTTTGAAATAGTGTAGCGTTGATGTTGTAAACCCTAGATGTAGTGTACAATACTTTGGCTAACGAAATATATAGGGTTTGAACCCTCGACTGGTTATGCTTTTTAACTTAGATATTAATTAGTTTTTATACAACTTCTCCTAAGATTAGAATGGTTAAAAGTATAGTTTAGTTGTTTATGTTTTTACGAAATAAACTTGGGAGATAATGATTTATGGAAAAGAAACAATAAGTATATAATTATTATGATATATATATTTACACTCTCTATAGAGTTACTCTTGCATAAAATTGTATGAATTCTTTAATCCATAGTTTTGCTTCTATGTAAAACTAGCTACGTCGACTATAATGGAATTTATTCTGATTTTTAACATTTCTTTTGATTAGCAAGAAACTTGTAAAGAAATAAGATAATAAAATATTATCTGAGTGAGATCGATTATACTAAGTGATAAGTGAAGGTTTTGTACTCAAGTGGGAAAAACTTAGAATTCTTAACAAAATTTAGATGTAGAATAAGTAAGAACTAGATGAAGGGTAAATGCATTGTTTACTTAACAATGATTATCATGTCTTATAACTGTAATGATTGAAGTGAAGGAAAATAATTATGGTAATGAAATCATAACACTATTAAAACATCATAGGAAAATATCTACAATATTTCTTTTACAATAGAGTTATACTTAATATAGTTACCATTAAACTCTGTAGAGATTAAAACATGCTTCATCAAAACAATATTGGAGCAGGGTTTCCACCCTTTCAATGTGCAAAAGCACCTCCCTTCCATCAGTGGGACAAAAGGGTATAGTTCGTGATGGAAAGCTACAACAAAAAATAATATTAGTAACAAAAAATATATAAGCAACTACTATTAAACTAAATAAACAAAAAATATGACAACTATACCTTCTTGTTTTCTTGAAAATGGGCCACTGTTGCTAAAACTTGGAAATGGTTCACATCTCCATGGGATGGTTGGTACCGAGGATGCCTCTACGTACCAGATGGGAGATGGTGGGGCTATGGAATGATTGGAAAAATGATGTCAGTACTTTGAGAATAATGGTTTCTCACCGTAATCATGAAATAGAAAAATGGAAGAAGAAATAAGTGAATCTTGTGATGGAGGCCTCCAAATTATTTTATAATTTTTCCTTGTCATTTTCTCTCTTTTAGGGTTTTGGAACCCTATTTAAGGTTTTAAGCCATATTTAGGGTTTTAATCCCTTTAGTGGTTTTTTAAGCCCTTTTGTGTGGTTTTAAGCCCTTTTGTGGGTTTTTAAGCCCTTTTTAGTGTTTTTATTCCTTTTGGGAGCTTTTCGGCCTTTTTTGTGGGTGTTTTGGCCTATTTTAAGAGAGAATGAAGGTAAACCATAGTTGTGAAGGTCAAAGGTAAGAAAAAATGGTAGGGAAATGATGTATGTAGGAGGTATAGACCGTATAGAGCTAGGCGAGCAATTTTTTGCATTAGCAGATTGCCCCTTGATGTGTGAGGGCATGAGCTCATCGTATGGCCGACAGACATCATAGGGTCACGAGGATAGTGGAGAGACTAGAGAGACCTATGAAGAAGCAACGCTTCCTCATTTGAACCATGGTGGATTTTGGTTTTTGTATTAATATTGGCTCCCAACAATGGGTGAGATACAAATAATTTGTGACATGTATATGGATGAGGCGCGCATCCCCATGCTGGTAACAATGTCAAAAGAATAAATAATGGATTCAAGGCTCAAAATTATGGGAGCCGATCAATACATATACAACTGATGTTACATAATGGTAGCCTCAATGAGAGGTTGAATATAATGTTGATCTGAAGAATTGATACATAGGAACAATGGCATTCTCTTGGAATGAAATATCTTCATAACTCATGCTCTGTTGAATCTGGAAGTGTACATAGCTGGAGCGTTTCCATGTTTGGGAGTTAGAATATTTGATGTACAATATGCCGCATCAATACTGGAGCTACATAGAAGCACTTCTTTGGGGATTCTAAACACTATGTCCAATGCAACTAGCAAATCACAAGGGACATGAACCTGTCTGGGTCCCATAATAAACTCACCAATGTGCTAGAGTTAGGTGACAACTCAGGCCTTCAATGAAATAATGCACGGACCAATACCCTGTACAAATATGAATGGTGCAATGATGTAGCTGGAGTCGATCATGTGAGACACAACCACCCTGAGAGGAACTAATGAATTCTCTCAAGTGTTTCAAGGAACTCATCAATAACGTGAATGAAACCAGGAAATAGAGACCTCTGGGTCTATCCTTTGGAATAGATGTGTTGATGTCGACATACGGAGACCTACAACCTATCAAGGCAATACTGTTTCCTTAATGAGAAGCATGAGGTGGGTAATTAAAGATGTGGGACAATATGGGGACTGGTACACTAAATGGGGGAATAGGGGAAGGGGAGTATGGGGGAATCAAACTTCCTTTGTTCTGAGTATGACAGAAGGGATAACCTAGAAACAAATGATACTGACTCATGGGATAGGGATCATAGCTGTAATACTATGGAGATAACTGCAAATGGGAAATACTGAGCTAACTAATTGGACTAGTGATGTCCAAGGGGTCCAATGAAGACTCATCACATAATACTCTGAGAAAAGGTGACCAAAAGTGGAGAAGATGCCAAAATGTATATATCATGTGGCACCTAAAGGAACCATTATGACACGATCTCATTGATTTTAGCGAGCCCAATAAAGTAAATGCTCAATGGTGTTTTCATTTTTAGAGATTATGAAAATAGGAAGAAGACCCTAGTGTGGACCCTTTTTCGTATGTAGTCTTCTGAGTCTGGAAAGGGATAAAAGTGTGTGTAGGAGAGCTCTCCCATCCTTTGGGGAAGGAAGACTTCTTTATCATTGGCAGTCCGATCAGACTGAAAAAGTTTTAACCTATAGTGATTGGATGGTCATTCAAATACTTTTACAAGCATGAAGAAAACCAATATTGTTCGCCAATATTTTCTTGATGAGGAGGTTGGAAAACAGCTTAAAAAAAACCCATAACGATCTTTTTCATAGAGTCCGTTCCCAATTCCTGAGAAAACATAAAAGGATACACAGGGAAACGTTCCTGGCATGAGTGCGCGAAGGTGGTCCTTTTCTTATGATATTCCACATAGTCCGAAAAAGGAGGTGAATGAGGCTACATAGACGCCCTTTCAAATATTTTAACAAGCGTGAAAGGAAGAAAGTGTGCTCGACGATCTTTTCATTCTTTTAAGAGTTAGAAAATATATTAAAAGAAACTCCATAATGGTCAATCAAACAAGGGGAAAGTGTTCGATATATGGAAAGAGGTTATGTTGTGAACATGGCTGATGGGCATAAAATGAATAACACTAATGGGACCCCCTTGCGGGACAATGGATGGTGGGAAAAAATGGTTGACTATGCAGTATGGATGGAGCGGATGGATCGTAAACATGCCAATACATACAAAGGGATATTCACATGATGGCATGCAAATTGTGGTGACGTCCAAGAAATGGCCCATAAAATCATAGTGAGAGCACGAGACAAGGGTCTCACTAAAAGACAAAGGATGGAAAATTGAACCCAATGGTGCAAACTGCATCTCAAATGGACACTGAATGACTTTGAATAGAAGCTACTGATGTTGCCCCTGGTGCAGTGTTGCACGGGTAAAACCTAGACCTAATAGAGGCCTATGGGTATGGAGCTAGCTCAACGTACAAGGTGTGATTCTCGTGGTGGCACGCAAGTCGATGTGACTCCAAGAAATGTCCTGAAGAATCTGTAAGGAGGGAGGCAGTATATAAGATCATTTTTCAACCCGAGAGATTTTTGCACAATGGTGACAACTTCCTAACCTTGTAGAGGATGATCCATACCTGGGCATGGAATATCAGGGAGATACGGAGAGGCATCGACCTCTAGGGAAGGTATTGAAACCTAACAACATGTTATAATAGTGGTAGCTAGGTCATGCATGCAACATATTGTGTGCATGTGCAAATGTGGGACCACACCCTCAAGTTGGCTACTAGCAAAGCAGGAGTAGGGGTTATATCCACCTGCTCACATGAAAATGATGCGACAAAATTCTACAATGGACTCACTACAACTAGACGTGGAGCCACTACTAGAGGGGGTCATCGACTTGTATTAAAAACAATGTAAAAAAAAAATGCCCCAAGTGCTGCATGGTGAGCGACTCAAGCATAGGACCTCCAGCAAAGGAAATTGGCCTTGCCTTGGAGACTCTGCAGTTAGAGCAAATTATGTGGGGGAGGAATATCACATTCAATGGGAAGAACCAACTCTACGGCATGGGGTAAGTGAAATTGGGTAAAACTGGTGGTGGTTTTTATGATATCTCTGTCGTCATGAAAGTGCTGTCAGGATAGATCGAGTGGATCTTCCATGGTCGAGGACAGGAAAGTACTACTGGAAGTAGATATCATGTAAATGGTGGTGGTGTTTGAGGAGGAAGTTAGAGGGTGAATTTGCTCGATGACAGTGATTTAAAACTCATGATAATGGTTTCATAGGTCGCAAAGGACAGCCCGATACTCGGCCATGTCTAGGAAATGGTGAGAATAGTGGCCATACAAGCCACAAATTGTGCACGCATGGTTTGTCCTCAATGACTTGTTATTGAATTTTGGTAGAGTTGGGATGATGAATACTAGGATACCTTTAGATGTATCCATAGCATCTATGTGTATGCACAGGATAGGTATCTCTGGGCACTTTTGCATTACATGACCATGGACATCGCAAATAGCACAAGATGGAGCAGCCTAGGTTTGGTTGTCGTTTTGATGGAATTACCCCTAGTATTCTTTGGGAGAGAAGGGGAGGGATTCATAAAAAATGACATATTTAATAGGCCAAGGGCAGGGCATGAGTCTACCGCAATAGGTTGGACGGGAGTCAACACAACCTAAGGCATTGGAGGTGGGGTTCGTGGTTCAAGGTACCACATAGGATCCCCCAATCTAAAGTTAGGAAAATTTAGAGTAACCATGATGGGATTTCTCACGATGTTGGATGGTGGGAATAGGAAGGGAATCGTGTGGATGGGGAGTGAACCCCAATAATTTATGGGTAACAATAGGTGGGGTTGGCCTCCCCATCAGTTGGGGGTGTAGGTAAGTGAAGGGGCATGTTGGAAGTGCTGGAGGTGTATGCCACGGATGGGTCAGCAGGTTAGGCCAATTCTAGAGGTTGACTTCTTAAGTTGACAATGTCAACAAGTGATGGAATCTTGTCTCCATAGTTGTGGCTGTAGTGGGAGTTGCGGGAGCAGGTGGGGAAAGGGGTGTGGTTGAAACAAGTCCTTGGTGGGGGAGGGGGTTTTGGAGCACCATTAGCGGTGGAACTAGTTGTGTTGGGTTAGGCTGGGCCTAGGGCATAGTAAAGGAATTCGATTGAGATTCATTATGAAGAGTCTGTTGAGCATGATCCATGTTAGGGAACTAGTGCGTGTAATGACCATAAGTTTAACATAAAGCACACATATGATCAGTCCATAACTGAGGGTTATTTCCCAGTCGGTTAGGTTGTTGAGGGTTCTTTGATGGTGGGTTAGCACCATTGTTGTTGAGAGGGTTAGGTTGTTGGATTCCTCCTTGTGGATGGTTATTACCCTAGTTCCTTCCTTGGTTTTTCTTTCCCTTCCCTTGTTACTTATTAGGAGAGGGTTGGTTAGGAATTTTTTGCTGAGCAAAAACCTGCCCGATGGAAATTGGAGGAGATGGGGCCGGAGTCGAAGCTTGTTGCATTTGTGGTGCGTAATAAACTGGAGGAGCTAGAGGGGCTACAAATCTGGCCACTTGGCCTCAATATGATTGTTTCAGCCAAGTCAACCAATGGGCATGTTGCTTTGGCATGGGATGGCCATAGGAGGTTGTGGCTTCGAGTTGAGCCATCATCCGTGAGTAGTCATGGAGATGGTTTGGTTTTGCAACATTATTGGTATTTCCTAGGTGTGGTGGCATCATAGGGGGTGCTGCATAGTATTAATAGTGTTGTGAGAAAGAATTGATGATACCATCCGCAGCATGGGATGCTCCCGGCGTATCACGATGGGAGGTGTCGGCATGGGGAGCATCTTGTATGATGGTATATAAATACCCAAAATGGGAATAGATTAAATCAAATGGTTGGTCCTTTAATATGGCCTCCTCCTCATTTTTGGGTCCACTTAGAGGAAAAGTCCTTGGTGATAAGTGGGAACAAGGTTTTTAGAAAACGGTCAAGGAAGATCTTGTCATCTAGTTGGAATTTTCACAAGCTACAGCATGGTATCCACTCATGGATGTGTTCGGTGATGTGAGTAGCCATATTTTGATGGCAGGATAGAAGGATCTCCACTTTCTTATCATATTGAACATGTAGTTGAAAGTATTGGAGGAACATGGAAGCAAGTGAGCAGAAATCAGGGTAAGAGGTAGGTGGTAGCTCAATGTACCATTTTGCAGCAGCACCTGTAAGTGTGTATTGTAATAGCCTCAGTCTGACCGAGTCATCCATAATGCTGTTTGATGAACACAATAGATGGAATGACATGTTATGGTTTTGGGGTTCCTCGCCTGCCTTTCCTTCAAATTTTGGGATCTTCGAAGGAATTTTGGTCGACATGGGACACCAATGAGGTTGATTACTAATGGGGTCGTTCGTTAATCTAGTCAAGTATGGAAAGTTAATCCAAGCCATAAAATGGTAAGTTAGACCCAAGGTTGTCTCCGAATGGGTAGGGAATGGCACTGGAGTTTGCAGGAGTATGAAGTGCATGCATGGATGGGGGTATGTGAGGTTGAATTCCCATAGCAAGGATAATCAAAATGTTCATGGAAGGGTCACTGCCCCAGGTATATAAGGTATCACAGTAGGAATTGTGATAGCTTATGTGGGGCCACTACTAGTGGGTAGCATACCTACAGCAGCATGTAGAGTGGTGCCGGTACCACTTGCAGGGATAACAATAAAAATGGGTGGCAATGAGGTGGGTCCTCCATTAACTTTCCCTCATTGGAAAGGATCAGGATGCATGCTAGGCATGGGGATAGACAGGGAATTAAACAAATTAGGATTATATTGGTAGGAATCTTAATTTGAATCAGAGGCAGTGTGTCCTTCTGAAGGTGGGGAGGGTTGTTGAAGAGGGCCTTGATGGTGGTGGTATAAAGAACTATACTAAGGGGAGTTCCCCCTAATTCGAGAGCAATATCGTAGTGAAGAAATGGTGTCTTATTGTAGTAACTAGTAATGAATTTTGGATCCCTTTTTAAATCAGCTTCCTATTGGCTCAAAAGGAGTCACTCAACCACCAAGACTACAGGAAGACAGTGCTTTGGATTTTTCCTCACAGGTTGGAATCTAGTCAATCTAGTGGGGGTCATTTTCCATTTCACTTGGTAGGTCCTCTCATTGTCCAGGTGCTTTAGGGTTCCTATGGTACTCCTCACAATGATTTTTAAGGAAAATCCCAAGTATTTCCCATAGTTGTTGCGGATGAGACTTATGTCCCAAACCAAATGTTATTAAGTAAATTTGGTTACTTTTAAGATTTCTCTTAGGGTCATGAACATAATTTGTTTTATTATTGGTGTCATTATGTGTGCACTTGTGTGTGAAAATTTTAGTTTTACTTTCATATATGAAATAGGAAATAAACAATGGATTTCCTGCAATAAACAAGCAAAGGGCTATACCAAATCATGTCTAAAAGATAAAAGAAAATCGGAAGAAAGTGTAAGACAGACAAGGGTCTCAAAATATGTGACTAACTGTTATGTTTGAAAACCAGTAGTATGACTACCCCAACTTTGTATCCTTCAAATCAAATAGGGATTGTTGGGCTCTCAATAAAGTGGAAACAAGTCCACTCGTAGATCCACAAGTCAAACCCCAAGTTCTCGGTGCTTAAGCACTCCCCGTAGCATCCAAAGTCAGTTGTGTTTAATTGGAGAGAAAAATAGTGAAGTGGATTCCTATTACTAAACCTACTTAACCCCCTGTTGTATCTTAGGAGATCCTGGAGGGTGATGATTGAGTAGAGGAGGAGGGTCCATATAAGTGGGTTAATTTCCAACTTTTAAAATGAAATACAAAAATGTAAGTTATATAAATCAACTTAGAAACATATAGGTTGCATGTGACAGGTCAACTGTCATGACTTGATCGCTCAAATAGGAAAAACAAAGGCAATTGGGCTAAGAAATAGATAGGTTTCTCTTAACTACTAGATAGTCACGATTGGGTCACTCAAACAAGAAAAACAGAGGTGACTAGGTTGCTCCTAACTGAAAAATAGGTGTGACTTTCCCCTGGGAGGCAAGTCATGCTTTACAGGGTTAAATTCGCAACCTAGGTTGCGGGTTTCATCCCAAAAGGTGTGAATAGGTCGTGGGTTTCAGCTCGAAGGGCGCGACTCCAGCCGCAAATGGAAAATTAAAAAAAAAGAAGGTCGGCAGAGGAAGACAAGGGTAGGAACTAGTGCCATATAGGTTCGGATCGGCCTCTTGGGGTTTGATCAGTGACGAATGAGAATAAAAATAAATAAACACCTACAAAATAAGAGGATCAACCCGGTATGGTCACCAAAACTATAGCAGGTTCTTCACCCTTCCTACGTGCAAAAGCACCTCCCTTCCATTACTGGGACAAAAGGGTAGAGTTAGTGATGGAAAGATACAACAAAAAATAATATTAGTAACACAAAATATATAAGAAACTATGATTAAACTAAACAAAAAAAAATTATGACAACTATACCTTCTTGTTTTCTTGAAAATGGGCCACTGTGGATAAAATTGGAAATGGTCCACCTCTCCATAGCTTGGTTAGTATGGGGGATTCCTGTACATACCAGATGGGAGATGGTGGGCCTATGGAATGATTGGAAAAATGATGTGAGTACTTTGAGAATAATGGTTTCTCACTATACTCACGAAATATAAAAATGGAAGATTAAATAAGTGAATCTTTTGATGGAGATATCCACACTATTTTATAGTTTTTCCGTGTCCTTTTTTTCTCTTTTAGGGTGTTGGAACCCTATTTAGGGTTTTAAGCCCTATTTAGGGTTTTAAGCCCTTTTGTTGGTTTTTAAGCCCTTTTGTGGGGTTTAAGCCATTTTTGTGTTTTTAGCCCTTTTGTGAGCTTTTTTGGCCTTTTGTGGGGTTTTTTTCCTTTTTTAAGGGAGAATGAAGGTAAACCATAGTTGTGAAGGTCAAAGGTAAGGGAAAATGGTAGGGAAATGATGTATATATGTGGTATATACCATATAGAGCTAGGTGAGCAATTGTTTGCGGCAACAAATATACAGACCTATAATATTTTTAACTTATTCTACTTGAAACAATCACTAATTTATAAAATCCATCAACATTCATAAGCTTCCAAATATAGATATAAAATAAAATCACAAATAATAGATAAAAAAACTTAGAACATGGATAATTGTAGAAGGGGGGGAAACCAACCAAAGGACATTGTTCCTCCCAATCGTCTCTTGAAAGCAGCCAATATCACTTGCTTTAGGACCCCCTGAGCCAGTTTACTAAACCACTAGTATGAGGAATATTGTGTAATATTCCACACAGAAATCTCTACAACTTAGCACTCAATAGAAGACTTAACTCATAGAAATTTCACTTTAGTTATCCCCTCATCAAATTCCTTATGTGCTTGAATTTTCAGTTTTGTAGCAATCACAAGGATCTATCACATGGAATAGAATGTAGGGATCCTCCTACTCAGGGATAATTTTAAGGAATCGTACTTATTTAAAAGTGCATAAATGATGGTGAATCTTATCGATTCTTAAAACTCCAACTATAAAATGTTTGGCGATACTTTTCAAAAAATATTTCAATTTCCAGGGATTTTATACCATTTATAGAATAATTTGGTGATTTTTAGGTTGAAAATGTTTTACCCCATCAAAATTGGGAAAAATAGGGCTTCAAAAAATGCAAAATGTCGAATCTTTTTTTGGAGAAAAACATGGAAAAATAGCCCATGGGCTAAATTTCGCCCCTAAAATTATCCCTGCTCTTGCTCAATTCGATGGCATTTATAAGATTTCCTAGGTATTTGGGTCATTTTTGTAATTAAATGAGCCACCTGCTCAGTTCCTCCTCACAAGGAACATGGCCACAATTTTAGGGATTTTGCTTCTTGCAACAAATAGTGTTAGTTTTTCATCAAACAAGCTAGCATTATGAACTTAGGATATTTTCACTGAGAGAATAACAAGCACAGCAATAAAACCTAAGCACATCACAAGAGACAAGAGACACAAAGAGTTTTTCTCAGGGAAACCATAAAGGAGAAAACCCTGCAACTTCCTTAGAGATAAAATCAGCACCAAAACAGTACGAGATCTCCCAACAGCAGTGGCCTTCTAGTCCCAATATATTTCCTCCTCCACAAGTGCGCCTCACTTAAGAGAGTGAATGATGTGTGTGATAAATAGAGAGTCTCACTCTCTATTTATATTCTTCCGTTCACTTGAATTGCATTTTCACATGTAGGCTCGACCTAACATTACTTACCCGATCCTACACCTTAATTAGTGTATAATAACTTGAGTGCCCCAAAACTGTGGGGACTTACCTAATGACTTCACATGACTTGTTTACATTATAGATCCTTCCAATCGAAACATCGGGGCATGATCACATGACTCAAATACATAATAGAAACATCCCGGAATACACATCGGGGTACAATACATGAGATACATAGAAGAATACATTCTGAAGTTACATATACATCAACACTCCCTCTTAACTAGGAAGGTATTCTTTCAACACAATTTTCAGCACTGGTCTTCTTCTCTGTATCAACTGGATCAACTCGTCTTCAAGTCATCATCATCTTCAAGTCATCATCTTCAGATCTGGATCATCTCTTGATCTGGATCATCTCTGTTGGATCTGGATCATCTCTCGATCTGGATCATCTCTGCTGGATCTGGATCATCTCTCGATCTGGATCATCATAGAACATCATCACTGGATCTGGATCTGGATCATCACACAATCTGGATCATCATTACTGGATCTCGATCATCACTCGATCTGGATCATCCCTGGTGCTATCTCATGATTCTTCTCGTCACAGGAAGTTCTACAGAGCCAGCCCTTTTTCATGATGGTTGTAGGCGTACTCCTCATGTAGGTATTAGCCCAGCACTTACATCTGACCTACTCATTAGAAAGGCACGCCAAACACTTACATCTGACCTTCTCATCAGAAAGGCACGCCCAACACTCACATATGACCTACTCGTCAGAAAGGTCCAGCACTTATGTCTGATCAACACATGATGCGAAGACTGGCTCAATCATCTCTATATGATCAACACATGATGCTAAGATAGATATTGCACTTACGTCTGATCAACACATGATGCGAAGACTGACACAGTACTTACATCTGATCAACACATGATGCGAAGACTGGTTCAATCAACTCTATCTGATCAACACATGATGCCAAGATAGATACTACACTTACGTCTTATCAACACATGATACGAAGACTGGCATAGCACTTACATCTGATCAACACATGATGCGAAGACTGGCTCAATCATCTCTATCTGATCAACACATGATGCCAAGATAGATACTGCACTTACATCTGATCAACACATGATGCAAATAATGGCACTAAACTTACGTCTGATCAACACATGATGCGAAGACTGGAACAACACTTACGTCTGATCAACACATGATGCAAAGACTGGCTCAGCACTTACATCCATCCAGACAAGAACACATCCTATCACAGTGATGGAAGGGCATGCACTCACATCTGATCTTGTAGTAAACTACAATCACATCAGAATGGCCCCCAATCCTCCTCGACTGAGCTACCTGGTAATTGACCAGGCGCCTCCATTCTCCTCGAGAATGGCAGTTGCCCTTACATCCAACCTGCTCATCGGAATGTCCAACACTCACATCTGACATGGAAGGAACTAAATCCTTTAGCCATGAACAGAATGGTTCTGCCCTTACATCTGATCAAGTGGGAACACATCCCTCTATCACATCAGAATGGCTACTCAGCTTTTACACTGAGTCTTCCTGGTAACTGACCAGGTGCCTCCATTCCTAGAATGGAAATTTCCCTTACATCTGTCCTACTCGACAGAATGGCCAGCACTCATATCTGACATGGAAGGGAGCAACCCTCTCACCATGATAGAATGGCTCAGCCCTTACATCTGACCATGGAAGGAACCAATCTTCTCACCATGTCAGAATGGCTATGGGTCTCATCACTTTCTCTGCGAGGGAGCCTCGATTTGGAGAACACCAAGTCTCTCTCTGAAGTACTCGAACTTCAGCCTAGCTAATGGCTTCATTAATACATCAGCTATCTGTTCCTCCGTCGTAACATACAGGAGCTTCACTTCTCCTCTCTGCACCATATCCCTGATATAGTGATACTTGATCTCGATATGCTTCGACCTGTCATGGAACACTGGATTCTCTGACAACTTCACGCAACTCTGGTTGTCACAATGTATACAAGTAGCATCCAACTGAAGATCAAATATATCAAACAGTAGCTTCTGCAGCCATACTACCTCACAACTAGCTGAACAAGCTGCGACATACTCTGCTTCAGCTGTACTCAGTGCCACACAGGATTGCTTCCTGCTAAACCAAGAGATCATGCCTGATCCCATACTGAAGCAACATCCCAAAGTACTCTTCCTATCGACGGAACTTCCTGCCCAATCTGAATCAACATAACCCTCCAGGTCAATCTTCTGATTCACATCGTACTTGAGCCCATAATCAATTGTACCCCTCAGGTACCTCAGAATATGCTTTGCAGTAATCAAGTGAACATGTCTCGGATCTGTCAAGTAATGGCTCAAGGTGTTCACAGCAAAGAAAATATCTGGTCTCGTGTTTGTCAGGTACATCAATGACCCAATCATCTGACGATACATTGTAGCATCAACCGACTCTGACGAAGCATCACTCAATGGCTTCAGGTTTGATGCCATAGGTGTAGCGATAGCCTTGTAGTCCATCATCCAAAATATCTTCAGGATCTCTACTGGATACTTCCCTTGTCCAAGGAAGATTCCATCTGTACTCTGCCACACCTCCATACCTAGAAAGTAATGCATCATCCCCAAGTACTTCATTTCAAGCTCAGCAGCAAGCTTTCTCTTCATGTCAGCAATCAACCCATCTGTACCTGTCACAAATAGATCATCTACATATACAAGGAGTATCACTGGATTGCCATCTTCAACCTTGTAGTAAAGGTTGGAATCCGCTTTACTCTTGGTAAAGCCCAAACTAGATAGAAAGCTGTCAATTCTGCCGTACCAGGTCCTGGGTGCCTGTTTTAAACCATACAGGGCTTTCTTCAATCTACATACATGAGACTCTCTGTCATGTGTCTCAAAACCGAGTGGCTGTTCTACATATACTTCCTCTTCTACTACACCATTCAAGAAGGCAGTCTTGACATCCATCTGGTGTATCTTCCATTTCATCACTACAGCCAGAGAAAGTACTAATCTGATGGAAGTGTATCTGGCTACAGGTGCAAAGGTTTCTTCATAGTCTACTCCCTCTTTCTGAGAGAATCCTCGAGCTACAAATATTTCCTTATACTTTTCAATGCTACCGTCTGCAGCATGCTTGATCTTGTAGATCCATTTGGAAGTGACAACTGACTTCCCTTTTGGTCTTGGGACAACATCCCAAACATGATTCTTCATGATCGATTGATATTCTTTGATCATAGCATCCTTCCATTCTTTCTGTTCTGCTGCTTCTTTATAACTGGAAGGTTCTTTATCAATGAAATCACATAGTAAAGCTACATACCCGGAATTTGATCTTGTCCTCTTTCTTTCTCTATGATTCTCTTCTGGAGCTCCATATCTTTCTGCACCTTGGATAAGTTCACATACCCAAGCAGGTTTCCTCTTATGAGGATTCTTCTCCAGTGGTGGATCTAAAGGTCTTTGTGGTTCCTTGAACTCTCGATCTTATTCTTGAGCTTCTTCATTCATGATTGTATCACGGATCCTGGGTGCTTCTGCTTCTACTTCTTCAGGTTCTTCAGCAGGTCTCTTTCTGGGTTTGTTGTAAGTTGTGTCTTCATCAAATGTTACATCCTTGCTGACTTCAATCTTCTTGTATCATGGGAAGTAGATTCTGTAAGCCTTTGAGTTTTCAGAGTATCCCACAAATATGCCCTTCTTTCTTGAAGGATCGATTTTTGTTCTCTTCTCTTTTGGAATGTGGATGTACACAGGATAGCCGAAGATTCTGAGATGGTTGACTTCTGGTTTCTTGCTGGAGAATACTTCTTCAAGAGTCTTGTTCTTGAGCACTCTATGTGGAGTATGGTTCTATACATACACTACTGTTCTAGCAGCTTCAGCCCAAAGATGCATAGGTAGATCTTGATTATGAAGCATAGCTCTTGCGGCTTCCATGATAGTTCTATTCTTCCATTATGCAACCCCATTCTGTTGTGGATTATAAGGAGTTGAAAACTCCCTCTTAATCCCTGCTTCTTTGCATAGCTCTTTGAATTCATTCGAAGTGAATTCTCCACCATTATCTGATTGAATGGTCTTGATCTTCTTTTCAGTATGGTTCTCGATCAAGGCTTTGAATTCCTTGAACTTGCTGAACACTTCCTCTTTGTTTTTCATAAAGTAAATCCATGTCTTTCTAGAAAAATCATCAATAAAAGAAACATAGTATGCATACTAGCTTAGTGAGTTTGATGACATTGGACCGCATACATTGGAATGGATTATTTCTAGAATGCCTTTGGCTTTGCTTTCACTGCTAGGAAATGTCTTCTTTGTATTCTTCCCTTTCGCACATCCTTTGCAAACTCCATCATGCTTTGCTTGGAATTCTGGAAGACCTTCAACAACTTTGCTTGCAATAGGTAGTGCTATGTAATGCACATGTGCAAGCCTTGTATGCCAAAGCTCATTTGGTTCTAATGTATCATGGATCAAGGCTTGTTCTGGATGACCCTTCAATTTGTACAAGCCTCCTTCTTATTATCCAATCACTACCGCATCATCAATTGTCTTTCCTTTTGGCCACATGATGACTTGACCATCTATGAATGCAACCCACATTCCTTTTGCATCCAAGGCTGAAATAGATAGAAGGTTCTTCTTGAGTCCTGGAACAAACAATACTTCTTTCATTGTTAGAGACTTACCAGAGTCTAGCTTGTATGAAGATTCCCCACTACCTTTTATTGGATATTGGTAGTCATCTCCTAGTTTCACCTTGTGAGGTGATTCATGTTCTGACAATCTTACAAAAGATTCCTTGAATCCCGTCATATGTTTGGAAGCTCCACTGTATATAAGCCAATCATCACTACCATGAGTAATGTTACCTGTGAGAGCTGATATCAAAATGTATTCATCCTTGCTTGAAGAATCTTCATTTTCATATATGGACCTTTTCTTGGATGGTTCATCATCCTCTGCAGCATGAGCATGATGTCTTCTTTTGTTCCCCTTCTTCTTATGAGAGTGGCCCTTGTTCTTAGGATAGTCTTTTGCAAAGTGCCCTATCTCATCACATGTATAACATCTTAATTTTGAAACATCTCTTCTAGGATGAAAATCCTTACCTTTGGAGTAATGAGTTCTTCTTTTGCTTTTCTTGGAGTGAGCTATGAGGGCTTGGTATTCACTTCCCATCTTCTCTTCTCGAGCTGATATCCGTGCCTCTTCTTGAGAACATTCTTCCCAAAGTCTACTGAATTTGACTAGCTTCTTTCTTACATAGATACCTTGAATGAAAGCATCCCATGACCTAGGAAGGCCATTCAAAGTAGTCATCACAATCTCTGCATTTTCCACTTCTTCATCAACTGCTTCTAGTTGCTCTTTGATTTGAGAAACCCTTGTGAAGTAAGACTGGATAGTTTTTGCATTTTGAATCTTCACATTCTTCAATTGGTTCCTTAGGGTCATCTTCTGATTGATGTTCTTTCCTTCAAACAATTTGGTTAGGGCATCAAACATAGCTTTAGGTGTCTTGAGAGAGGACACCTGTGGGATGAGATGATCCTTAATAGAATCAGCAATGATCCTGTTTTCCATAACCATATTTTTATTATGTAAGGCTTTTTCCTCATCTCCCTCTGGAACTGGAATCTCCTCATGAATGTAGGAGTCTAATTCATTCTCTTCCAGGACCAGGGAGATCCTATACTTCCAAGCTCGAAAGTTATCAGCCCCCTCAGGATTTTCATCAAGCTTGGTATGATGAGACATATTTAAATAAGAACCTCAAATGGAAATACAAAATATTTTAGATCTTACCAGGTTCAAGATGTCGGATCTAAAACTTGAGCTGAAATCCTGTAGAGCTGGTTCAGGAGCAACTAGGGTTTTTCTTTTCCGGAGTTCTGTCCACCCAAATGCCTTCAAATTTGTTCCTAACTTCGATTTTGGGGAGGAGATCAATCCAGGCCTGGGTTCACTGAAAAATTCCTCTTCTGTAAAAAGCCCTAATTTTCGACCCCAGTGATAGGTCCAAAACTGAAAAACCTCAGAATTGGATTCTGTTTCGACAGAAAGATGCGCCCTAAGGAGGAGACTAATTCCACCTTACTTTTGCTGAAAATTTGTGGAGAAAAGTCCACAAACTAGGAATCCCTAGTTCCCGCAGCTGCACAATGTCTTCTTCTCAGGTTAGCTCTGATACCATGTTAGTTTTTCATCAAACAAGCTAGCATTATGAACTTAGGATCTTTTCACTGAGAGAATAACAAGCACAACAATAAAACATAAGCACATCACAAGAGACAAGAGACACAAAGATTTTTCCTCGGGGAAACCATAAAGGAGAAAACCCCGCAACTTCCTTAGAGATAAAATCAGCACCAAAATAGTAAGAGATCTCCAAATAGTAGTGGCCTTCTAGTCCCAGTATATTTCCTCCTCCACAAGTGCACCTCACTTAAGAGAGTGAATGATGTGTGTGATAAATAGAGAGTCTCACTCTCTATTTATATTCTTCCGTTCACTTGAATTGCATTTTCACACGTAGGGTAGACCTAACATTACTTACCCGAGCCTACACCTTAATTAGTGTATAATAACTCGAGTGCCCCAAAACTATGGGGACTTACCTAATGACTTGACATGACTTGTTTACATTATGGATCCTTCCGATAGGAACATCGGGGCATGATCACATGACTCAAATACATAATAGAAACATCTTGGAATAAACAGCGGGGTACAATACATGAGATACATAGAAGAATACATTTTGAAGTTACATATACATCAACAAATAGAAAGTGAAATGCTAGTTCTACCACTTGTCATTTAGCCTTTTACAGCTCCTCATTCCTCCTAGTGGGTTAGCGAACACTATTTCAATAGTCTCCTTTGGATAGGTGTATCTCCATTTGATTATTTAAATAAATAAAATATTCAATTGGAGTCATCCTTGACTAATTTGGTCATAAAAACTATACAACAACTTTTAACATAATGTTTTCTCAAATAAATAAAAATATTTATTTTTCAATTCTAGGTGGGTTACATCATGTATGGGCCCCTCTAAACCTAATGATAAGCAATTCCCTCCAAACCTAGTTCAAAGGAATTCACACGTTTTTTTTTTTTCAAATCAATATTTATCAAGTTTAGAAAAAGTACAATTGCATCTAATAGGCCCCTTAGGTTGATGAAATCATGCATGGCCAAGTTAATATAATCTAACAAAAGTTGGGGAGGGAGATTGATAAATTGGGAAGGGGGGAATGAGACTAAGTGAGTGAGAGATAGGTATAGAGAAAGGGACATAAGGTGTAGATGGAAGATGTGAAGGGAGTGGAGGGATGGAGAGAGATAAGGGGTGGAGGGGTCAGAGAGAGAGAGAGAGAGATGGTGAGTTAGAGAGAATGATGGGAGAGGGGGGAGGATGGGTAGGGAAGGGATTCATAGTTGAACCAACGTTTCTTATAATATTTTGGTAGACTCTAACTCTCCATCGAAATCAAACAGATCAACATCTCGTTGAGTGTAGATGGAATCATTGTTATGAGAACAGTTGAAGTAAGTTGTTTATTCAGCTAGATTTGCATGGTGGAGTCTGAATCAATTCACAATAACCCATTTCCACGATGGGTTAGCCGAAGAAGGAATATAATTACTAGATCGAAGGTATTCAAAAGAAACATGGAGTGTGGGTATACATATTTGATTTCCAACAAATTGGAGCATGGTTTTATGGGTACTCTCGTGATGTTTCCATCTCAATGGACAAACAACCAGTTTGAGCAAAGGTAGGTCCACTTTTTGTTTTTGTGGTATTTTTTCAGCAATTGAAATTTGGTGTGTAGTTAGTGATTGGAAGAGATGGAGATAGATAGGGGGAGAGAGAGGAATTGACGGAGATAGAAGAAAAGGTAGGGAGAGAGAGAGAGTTAGGGATGGAGTTATTGGGGGAGAGGAATAGGGAGAGAAATATAGGGAGTGATAGAGAGGAGGGAGGAAAGAGAGGGAGAGGGGAGGAAAGAGTGAGGGAGAGAGAGATAGGGATGGATATATATAGAGAGAGGTAGGGAGATAGATCAGGGGAAGTGATGAGATAAAAAGAGTGAGGGACGAAGGGAAGGCATTTTTTGGTGTTTATAGCATGTTTTGTAAATCATCTGCATGGTTTGTAGTTTCAAATCACACGTGTTTTGTGACTACGAATTGTGGACACGTTTTGTAACTACAAATGTGCAGATATTTTTTAACTACACATCGCATGTGCATTTATTTCTACCTAGCCTATGTGTCAATTGACATGTAAGTCTTTGGCCCCTCCAAACCTAGTGCTAGGGAATGTACACACAGTTTTTTTTCCCGAAGCGATTGTGAGTTTGGAAAATTTTTTCTCAAATTCATGTGAGTACCGTCAACCACTTGGAAGTCACCTTCAACCTTGCTTCGAAGAACACTTACGGCTCATTATGGATCTTCCATGCAAGGCTCAATTGTGACTTGAACCCCAAGTAAATATTGCACCTCATAGATCCCTTCTGCTCCTAACTTCCATCATGCAATTGTGATCTCTCTCAAGGACCACACGTCTTCTTGATATAAGTTCAACCTTCTGCTTTGATACCACTTGTTGGGACAACATGAGCACACATAGATATTTGTAGTAATCAAGAAACAAGATGACAAGAAAGATACACAACAACAATCACACAAGATGTCGATTTTACATGCTAAAACCCCGACGATATGTCAAGAAAACATCCACGAGGGAAAGTTTGATATTATTATTACTCAAACATATATTACAATCACCCTTCTATGGGATTACACACTTCCTCCCTCTAAGGGATTACAACATTGCCAAATTTCTTCTTAAAGCTACATAAATATAGCACATACTTCTCACAGTTACAAGAAACTAATTCATTAATTACTTAAACAAGAAATTAATTCATTAATTACTTCAACAACCAAACTCTATCATGACTTAATCCAATAATAATCATTGTCATGGAGTGCCATAAGATCTGAGTGATTGTAGGAAACTCCCTATCCTATCTCTAGATAATTTGTTGTCACCATTCAACATGATCCCTATCACTCCATGAAGGAATAGAGTACTTAAAGTGGATCCAAGTTAATGATAAAACTATATTAAATAAAATCACACTTGCACATAAAGATCTAGAACAAGAATCTAAATTTTATTAATTTTTTTAGCTTTAATTAATTAGAATATATATATATATGTTAAATTTATTTTTCAATAATATTTTATTATTTTATTAAAATTCCATATACATAAACATGAAATGAAATTACAGTTCTTCCTCTTTATAAAATTTCAGTTACATGCTCCCTATATTCTGTATAACTAGTTCTAGTAAAATAAAGTCACTTCATATATTTTATGGTGGGATTTTATGTTATATGAAAACGTTTCCTATGCCACTGTTCTGGGTGGCTGTCCTTTGTTGAAGAGATCGGAATCGGGATCAGTATATTCATCTAATGAGATATTCCTATAGCATGCCAAACCTAAGAGATAAACGCCCGTTATATGGGCACTGATTAAATTGAATTAAAAAAATCTCATTGTTCTGACCTTTATGTGCTGGTGTACAAATAATCCTCCGAGCAACGAATGAGCTGAAGCCGTTGGAGGAATCTTTGGATGTTTGTTTCTTCGATGAAGAACCATTATGCGAGTTAATTTGAAAAAAACAAATGCCCTGACCATGTAGATTTCCAATTAAATCAATATCTAATAAACAAATGGATTCTCTTTAACAAATTATTGATGTTCTGTGTCGTATATTCTTCGTTTCTGTATAATTGTTTTTCAGATTCTGTTTAAAAAGAATTCAGAATTTTGAATCTGGTTTCAATGACCTTATTCACCAAACCTCGTACTTCTTTGAAAACAAAATCTGAAAAAAAAATAGAATAATTTTTTTAAGAATAAAATTGTTCTATCGGTTTCACTACAAAACATACCCTTTTGAATGTACTATGTAAAAATTATTCCCTCCAAACGAAAACAATAAAATAGATTTTAGAGTGAAATATAATTTTCTTATTATACTTGTCATGATTTTCATATTTCAGAAGAATTTTATATCGCTTCCGATACGTTTCAATTTTGATTATGTAATAAGAAAACGTTAGGAGCTGTTAGATGCACCCTGAATTTCTTTTCCATTAATTAGATATTTCAATAATATGTCTCATTTCATTTCAGATTTAAACGCCGATTATGTAGTTGAATAGAAAATAATTAAATAATAAGAATCCCGAGTGTTCTACGTCACCGAATATCAACTTATTGAAATAATTCTTGAAACAACGAAGGATTCCAGCCTTAGAGGAATCTTTGGATCTTTGTTTCTTCTGCCAAGAACTATTATGTGAACTACCATGTGGGTGAATAAATTTTAAAAATAAATACTGTGACTGGTCTACGTTCATGAATATGGTCGTATTCAAACAATGAATGAGCTGATGCCTTTGGAGGCACCTTCCGATCTTTGTTTGTTCTGCTGAGAACCATTGTATACGTGTATAAATTAAACCCTAAAAAATTACCCTCGCAGTTTTATAGCGAATATGATGATATTCAAATACCTCTTAAACAACGAACTGTTCTATGCTCAACATTCTTTTATTTGATTCAAATAAATCTGCAAACAACGAATGAGTTCGAGCCACCAGATCCCATGATCATAAGGATGTGATTTTTTTGTTGTTATTATTTTATCGTTTCACTAAATGAGGCACCGTCCAATCGAAAACGAAAATATCGCTCCATGTATACTGACCATTATTAAACACAATGTTCAAAAAAGATAAAGCTTCGGCCCCAATCTAAGAGTCCAACCATTCTCACACCAAGACATGGTGCTTTTACTTTTAAGATATCCACACTATGGTATCATATTAGCACAGTCATTCAATTTTCTATAATAATAGAATCACTTAATTGGTGGTGGGTAAAAGTGGATAGTTCTAAAATTATATGTTATTATGGTTTAAGTATTAATTTATCTTAATTATAAGTTATTTATGTATTAATTACGAGTTATCTATTTATCTATCGTCTATGATTTTTATATTCTTTATTTATCTATCACATTTTTAATATTGGTTATTCATTCATCCTCTATATACCAGTTATCCATGATTACTAGTTATTCATTCATCAGTTACTAATTATTTTTTATATAAATATTTTTTTCTAATTGTTTATTTTGAATTTCTAACTACTACCATAATACACTTGTCTCATCCTCTTGCAATCGTGCACGCCATAGTCCACCCCAAATTCTCAAATAAAAAAGCCTATTTACATAATTACAACCTAGTTTAGAATTTTGGGTGGACTACCATCTGTGCTTTTTCATTTATGAAGGAAAATGAGATAAGTGTACTGTCCACATTGAAAATTGATAATTCTCTAACCATTGTTCAAATTGATAATTCTATAAGCATCGTTCAAGATTTATAATTAACAATTATATAAAAAAAAAATTGGAAGTCTAGCTAATGTGCAAAAGGTTTAGATAATCAAACTACATATGGCACTTGAGATTCAATTTGATTTGGAAGCTAGGAGTCTAGAGTTATTATATTAAGTGCAATAGCTTTATTATACTAACTTTTAAATTAACTATTGGATAAAACTATTTGCTTAATTCAAGTGATATTACAACTATGAACTTAACTTTAACTAGGACCTTAACAAACACAAATTAAGTGGTTGTTATATTAGATTATCTATTAGATACAAGTATTTGACAAATTCTTTAGAAAAAAAAACATTATCTATCAAATGTATATTTAAATATTTTTTTTTAATATAGTTGTTGCTAGTTAAGTATATATTGTAGTAATTAGTGTTAAGTAAATTACTCAATTCATGTTAAATAAATCACTCAATTCGCGTCAAATAAATTGCTCAAATCATAAGAATTTAATCCCTTATTATTCATAATCATAAAATTTAATATATATAAAATAAAGGTGAAAATCATCTATTGAAATATTTTATTATAATTAGTTTTAAAAATTAGCAATATACATTTTCTTACAACTTATTAAATATAAATTTTATTTTTAACATATGTATTAATTAGTTAATTTTCTTATAACCTATTAGATATAAATTTTATTTTTAATATATGGATTAATTAGTTTTAATATTTAAAAGTAGACTTTAAATAAAAAATAAATAATTTTTTTTAAAATTAAATTAAATTATTATTATTATTAATGAATTTATAGGTTGAGATTGCATAATGTATATGTAACATGTGTACTAGATATAATATTGATATTTAAGTGCATTGAAATTATTTAAGGGATAGACACAAGGAGAGAAAGGGCAGAGGGACATAGATTTGTAGAGAGAGAGAGAGATATGGTGTCAAAGAGAGAGGGTGGAGGGTTGAGTGATGGTGAGAGAGGGAGGTTGTGAGAGAGAAGCACGGAGAGGGAGGGTGAAAAGAGATTGGGAGGTAGCATTACAAGTGGAGAGAGAAAGAGGATAGGGCAGAGGGATAAATGCACAGAGGGATGGTAATTAAGGGACAAGGGAGGGAGAGATTGATAGAGGGAGGAATAGTGAAGGAGGTAAATATAAGGTGGACAGAGAGGGAGATACAAAGGTAGTTTGTGAGAGAGGGGGGGGGGGGGACACACACACACACACACACACACACAGAGAGAGAGAGAGAGAGAGAGAGAGAGAGAGAGATTGTGTGGGAGAGATGGAGGGAGGGGTGAGCGACAAATGCAGAGGGTGGAGGTGTGAACAATAAAGAGAGTGATATGGAGGGATGGATAGTCATGGAGGTATATATAAGGTGGAGAGAGGCTATGAGAGAGGAGGGTAAGGGATTGACACATGCACATATATATAGTTAGAGAAAATGGGGAGGGACACACACACACACACAGATTTTGTGGGAGAGAGAGGGGGAGGGGTGGGAAATAGAGAGAGAGGGGGGAAGGGTGAGTGATGCATAGAGAATGATGGAGGGAGGGATAGTGACAGAGGTATAGATAAGGTGGAGAGAGGTTATCAAAGAAGGGGAGTGAGGGAGGGACACACACACACACACATAGAGAGAGGGGGATGTTGTGTGTGAGAGAGAGGGGGGGGAGGGACACACACAAACAATGAGAGACAGAGAGAGAGGGAGAGATTATGTGGGAGAGAGAGGAGGAGGGGTGAGAAACAATG
>LPNX010117946.1:259201-276814 GCA_001517045.1 Pseudotsuga menziesii
TGAGTAATGAGGAAGGGACACACAAATAGACAGATATAGAGGTATAGAGAGAGAGATGGAGGTTGTGAGAGAGGAGGGGGGAAGACACACTCACTCACCGACAGAGATAGAGAGAGATGGAAAAAAAGGCAGGGAGGGACAATGAGTAAGGGATAGATGGATAATGACTAAGGCACATGCATAGCCATAGATGACAAAAATATTCTTTAGGGATCGATTCGTTGATTTCCTTCCTTGTCTATGTGGAGGCTTTAATACCCATATCCAATGCTCAAAACCTCTTAAAGGAATGTCCATATTTTCTTAGAGACCAAGCATACCTTGAGTAGGTCATGTTTGGTGCTTCAAGGAATTGTTCATTAACATGGGTGCCTCAAATATTCCTTTATGTCATAAGGCATGAGTATATTCCCCCAATCATGTCTTGGAGGTCCCATATCTGCTGCTCGAAACCACCTAATTCCACTAACATCCATTATCATAGTCCAAATATACCTATGAGATGCCATGTGTGATTTTCTAAGGCATCCTTCCTATCCCTAGATTCCTAGAATATTTAGTTAGGGCCTAAGGCCATAGTTTCCTCATCTGAGCATGTCCACGTCCTTGAGATGCATGCCTAGTGCTCAACAAATGACGATGCCATGCATATCCCCATTAATATTCAAAGGAATCACTTTCAACGTCATGTGTGGTGGTTGGAGGCATCAATTTTGGCCCTAAATGGTCAAAAAATTCCTTTACCGCCTAAGGACCAAGTCTTTCTCCCCACCGATTCCAAGGGGCGTAATATATGTACTTAGTGTGAAAAATGTTCTAATGGAACTAGTATCCCCACTTCAAGGTAAATGATACCATGGAAGGCTCTGTGGAGGATGTTAAACACATCATTCTTGGCTCTAGATTTCTGGAACCATCTTCTAAAGGCTAAGGCCTAGATTTTCTCCCTGTATTATGTCTAAGGTCCCAAGACACATACATAGTACTAACAAACCCATAATGGTTCCCATATCCCCATTCAAATAAAAATTATCAACTTGAAAGGTCATCTATGCTAATTCAAGGTGTCTTTCATAGACCTTGAGCCCTAAAAGCTTGTTTAAAGCGTAAAATTAAAGATTTATGTACCAACCATGATTAACACCTTATCCTCCATATCTAATTCTAAAAAAATACTAATCATAGCCATATCCCAACTTAACGGTTGATGATACCCTTAAGATATAATGTGTGTTTGTTCGAGGTGTTGTTCTTGGTCCTATATATCTATAGGATTCCTTTAGGACCTAAGGACTAGGTCTCGTCCCTCAACCATGTCTATAGATATGTTCATAGTGCTAGTATAATTCTAATGCAGTGCATATTCTCTCTTCGATGAAAAATATTGCATACAAAGGTCCATTGATGTCAAAGGATTTTATTAATGACAAGGGAAATGACATGGCATGTGTGATGAGGTTGCAAAGTCATACGATGATGTTCTAGTGCTCTCATGAAGTAATTTTTACAATTTGATACCATTCTATAAATGTGTGCCAACTTGCTGAAACTCTTGTTGAAACTTTGAAAATTGACTAAGTATAGGAAAATCAAAGGTCATTAATGACAAAGGAATAACAATGAAAGTGATGGCATGGCATGTATGATGATGTGGCATGTGTGATGTTGTTTCAAAGTCATATCATGGTTTTCTATTCCTGTCATGAAGTCATTGTTACAATTTGACACCATTCTACAAAAGTATGGCAACTTGGTGAAACTCTTGTTGAAACTTTGAAAATTTGACCAAGTGCTGGAAAATAAATCAAAGTTTCCTTAAGAAAATTCCCGCCATATTTCATAGGTTAATGAGTAAAATATGTCTACGAGTGTCAGGATTTATCTTGTTGACTTGTTCATCTAACCATGGTTTCAGGTTTGCTAAAAAGTGCTTGAAAAAAAAGTTACATGCCTGCGAAAATTGGGTTTCAAACTATTTTGAGAAATTTGCTGAGAATCTAAAAAGTGAGTAAGTATTGGAAAATCAGTTTAAGTTTCCCTAGAAAAATTCTTGCCATATTCTATAGGATACTAATAAAAAAATATGATACCAACAATTTGTAGCTTGTTTATGTGTCATCTCTCTTAAAAGGTTGTTGAAGACAAAGTTACAGATCTTCCAAAACAGGGTTTTGGGTTGTTTTGCACTAGTTCAGTAAACTGCCTAAGTGGCCTCAGGGAAATAAACGCCACATAGTTTATATTTGATGGATTAAATGTTTTTTAGGGTATATGCATCTAGAATGGTGATCTTTTCATATAACCATATGACCAGTTTGTTGAAACAGACTCTGTGGGCGAAGATATTAGTCTTCCAAAAGTTCCTTCTTGCTTGATTTGCATTGTTAGTCTTCCAAAAGTTCCTTCTCGCTTGATTTGCATTGTTAGTCTTTCAAAAGTTCCTTCTCGCTTGATTTGATTTGTTTCAGTAAAATATCTTCCAAGGAGAGATGATGAGGTTTCAATGGATAAAATTGGCATGGATGGAATCATAATTTTGTTCCTCATATTCTAGATGCTTCATATTTCAAGTTTGATGAAAATGAAAATCCACCTTAGTAGACCTAGGTATTAACAAAATTGTCCAAGTGTTAAAACCAATTATTAAAGTGAGTTTGCAAATGCTCGCCAAATGTTGTCTTTGTGTCAATAATATCATTTAGTATGAACCTATTCCTTGGTCTCATATTTCTCTCTGGTGGTCACAATTGCGAAATATAAGCCTTCCAAGTTGAGAAAAAGTATGTTTTCATGTGTGAGTGTTAAACACATGAAGTTTGAATATGCCATTTGGAAAGGCATGCAAGATGTTGTCCTTGTGCCAATAAATTCATCCAATGGAATGAATCTATTCTTTGGTGAACTGTTGATCTAGTCATGGTTAGATTCTTCCAATTGGTGATCACACATGTGATATATAAACCTGCTAAATTGAGAAAAAATATGGAAGGAAAGATAATTCAGGCATTTCCAGAAAATGCCTTCATGCATAAAAAAAAGAAGAAACCTGTAACTGAAATGAAAATACGCAGATGGAGGAGCTTGAATGTTTTATCTATGATAAAGGGAGTATTTACTAACGAATTGAAGAATCCAAACATTAATATTTGAAGAGTTATTATTAATAAGAAAATGTAGGATTGTATAAATTATAAAAAGGAATTCTGAGAAACATGTTTATTATTAAAACATAATTAAAAATCATGAAACAGATATAAACATAAGTACATAATTGTTAAGAAGAGATTATTATTCATGAACCATGTGACAGAGTTATGATTAATAAGAGGGTGTGATTATATAAATTAAAACAGATTATATTTTTCAGTAAGCTATAGGATTAATTAGAGGGATAAGGAACAAGAATAAATTAAAAATGAGATACAAACAAAATTAAAATGATAAATAAAGTATATTGATTTACTATTAATCAAACAGACTTAATCTGTTGTGAAAGGACACAATGAATTTGTGTGATGGTTTGATGAAAAGGCATGATAAATAGAATTGGAAGGACGCGATTATTGAAAAGGTATGATGCTGAAAAGGTATGATACTGAAAAGTTATGACGATGGATTTTTAAATAGAAGATTGATTTGAAACTAAGGTGAATCAGAAGTCTAGATCAATGTAGCTGGAAGAAAAGCAGAGACCAAGAAATGGAAGAATAACCAATGATATAAATAAGAAGATTTAGAAATCTCATGAAAACAAATTAGGGTGGTAGGGTGGTGCTAGGGAAAGTAGCAAGCGTGAAGGGGGTTATATCCTCCTTCCAGTAGTGGATGGTAAACAGGGGTGTTGTTGCATCCTTATATGTTGGTTCAAATAGAAAAAATAGGGTGTTGGTGCATCCTTTCTGTTGCAACAGAAAACCAATTTTGTAAACATCATTTTATTAATGGATTTGATTTTATGGTTTTCACTTTGAGGTTTCCACGATAAAATTATGTGTTCTTAATTTTTCGATTCATTTTTTATTTTTTCTTTAAATACTAATTTTTTAATAAAGTAAAAGAAGGAAATACTGATTCACCCCCTCCCCCTCTCAGTATTGCTGATAAATAAACATTTTCTCATACAATTTTCAATAGGATTCATCATTTCAAGTGTACTAATGTGACTTTGAGTGATAATTCATACTACTATAGAAATTGCATCACCCCAAAGGGAATTGATGAGCTCATTGGTCTATAACATATTCCTTTCCATTTCCACCATTGTACGGTTCTTCCTTTCATATACCCCATTTTTTTTAGGTGTGTAAAAAGTGGTGAATTGTCTTTTAATGCCATTCATATCACAAAAGTTTGTAAAACCTCTTGAAACAAATTATCCTCCATGATCAGTCCTTCAACACTTTATTTTGTAACCACTTTCATTTTTCACAAGGGCTTTAAACCTATTGAATGTATCAAACACTTCCCCCTTTCTCTTCAAAAATTAAACCCAACCCTTTCATTATTAATAATCAATAAAAGTAATGAAATATGATTACTTACCCAAACTATTTGTTGCATAGGACCGCAAATATCACAATGAACTAGCTGAAGTGGATAATGGGCCTTCCATGCTTTTCATGTAGAAAATTTATCTATTGCATTTTTTTCTTTAGGACATAGTTTACAAAGCTCCTTATTATCTCAAACCTTATGGAAACCATAGAATAATTATTTTGATGTTAGAAGATTCAAACTTTGAAAATTCAAATGCCCATACTTGAGATGCCATAAGCAGCTTTTGTCCTCGTCTTCATATGAGCAAGATTGATGCTATGTTATCCAAACATTAGTAGGAACAATTGATTCTTTGACATAGGAGCAACTATAATCACTCTATTTCCTTAACTCTTATCATAAATTGTGAATGGTCTATCCTCAAACACTTCTCCATAATTCTTTTAACATAATTTCCCAACAATTTAATAAATTACACTTTAATTGTGGAGTGTAATAAACATATTTAACACTTTCATACCTTCGTTAATATGTACTTCCATAGATCCTTTTGGGAAAACCTCTAATATTTGTTTATCACCAAGTTTGATTTTAGATTTGAAAGTTTCATCCATTGTAGAAAATAGCTTGCAATTTTTTGTCATGTTGTGAGAACAACCTGAATATAAATACCAAACATCTTTAATAAGATTTTAATTTTTTTATAAGATAAAACTAAATTATTCAGAAAAGGATCATCACCATCTTGAGCATAATTAACACTTTTGATTTCTTTTAATCTGCAATCCCTTTTAAAATGAACATACTTATGACGATGATAATAATTTATGTTTCTATTATCAAATCTTCCTCTACCTCTTCTGTCTCTATCTCCTCTTGAAAAATTCTTATTTTGGCCTCTACTATGGGATTTATTTATTTTGGAGCTAGAAAAGGCATCTTCATTGTTTGTAATATATAATTTTTGGGATTGTGGAAAAATATTTCTCACCACTTTCTGCAAATGAATCTATCACTCAGTCTTCATGAGACATAAGAGATCCAACTAGGTGGTCAAATTGAAGGTTAGTCAAACCCTTTCTTTCTTCAATGACTATAGCAACATAGTTCCATCTTTGTGTTACAAACCTTGAAAATTTTTAATCGCAACTTGCTTCTCCACAGTTTCTCCTAGAATAGCCATTTTATCAACGATGTCATTTACTCTTACATAGTAATCACTCATTTTCTCAAATTCTTGCATCTTTAAATTCTAAAACATTTTCCTCAATGTTTACAAATTGACAACATTAACTTGATCACTTCCTTGGTAAGCTTCATGTAGATTCTTCCATATATCCTCAGCTGACTTTTCTCATGATCTTATGTAGAGAACTATTTGAATATGAAATAAATCCCATGAATTCTTCTTCTTAGCTTCTCTCTTATCTATTTTCTCATTAGTTGTAAGGGTCTTCCAATCAGCTAGCTCTTCATAACCCGTTTATATAATATGCCAAAAATATTTTGTTGTCCAAAAATTCATCGTCTTGATGAACCAATAATGATAATCACTTCCATTAAATTTCGCGATGGGTAGAGATTTATAACTTACATGGTGAATTTAACCCAATAAAAAATACCTACTCTAATACCAAATGAAGACTATAAAAGACAAAATTAAAACATCATGAACAAGAAAAACAAATAAATTTTATATTCAACAGGGAAAAAGCTTTTATATTATTTCCTCCTTGATTGTTCATTATCATGTTGCAGAATTACTTTCTTATATGTTAATTACATCGCATAGAAAGAGCTACTAAAATTATTCAATCTTACATTCATTGCCCTGCCGTAAAGTTAGCTGTAGATTTTTGTAGATTTATTATATTCTTAACGTGCATTAGAATGGAGTGAAGATCATTCATGATTATTCAATAAACATATGAAAGTAAAAACGAAATAGACACTGTTCTGAATACCTCGTAACATCAGTTATCAACTACACACATTAGTTATCAACATGTATTTGAAAGAAAAACTATAGGAAATGATAACGAAACCATTTTTTTTTTTGTTAATAGGCCATTTGTTTATGGGTATGCAAGTGATTGTGCAGGTGATTACAACAAAATTCAAAAGAATGAACACTTTGAAGAAGTTCTAGGGTAAATCTGGACTTCTGAGTAGTTAGATCTGGACTCTTGGAAACATTGAATCCACACACAGATTCTTTCCTAGCTGTTTGGAGAGAACATTTCCATATTATTCTAATCAAATCACTCTAGAAAATCCTATATGTATTTATATATGTTTTTGTGAAGCAACAGAAACAAGAAGTTTGATAGTATGTAGTAACACTATAATAAATCTCTTACCTCTTTACATCAATATTCACATAAAGGATTCTTAAGGTAATAATAGCCATTACATCGAAGAAACACTCACATAACCCTCTGTTTTTCTCAAACATTGACAAATGTTAATTCTATTACACTTCCCGTTACTTATTTTATATTTATGAAACATTAAAAAAATGTTAATTATATTACACTTTCAATTACTTATTTTAGATTTGTGATGTATAGTTAGAATGTTGATCTTTATCATTTGAAGGCATGTGATCCTCATGCGAATTATATTCTAATTTTTAAGTCTTCATGAAGAATGGCTTATCACTATAACATGATATTTTCACATTAGGATGTAAATTTTTGTGTTTTTTAATTGTTTTTAAAACTTAATATTATTGTTTACATATTTTATATAATTTTTCATTGGTTTAGTTTTTACTAACTACTCTTGGTTTTTAAGATTTCCATTTTCTTTGCAAGTTTCCAGTTTTAACAAGTAAAATTAAAAAATAAACAAAAAAACAATAAAACTCAATTAAAATGTAATTTTAAAAAATACACTATTATTATTTTTTAAATATTTTATTGTTGATTTTTTTAAAAAATTAAATAACTTTCAGCACTTCATTTCTTCATTCTCTGTCAATGTTTATGAATAGAAAATTCTTCAAAGAAGGACCAATCATGTCAATGTGACATAAACACGAGTTAGGAATCGTAGGACATATGCCATATGGGCTGGTTATGGTTCATAACCAATTATAAAATCTTGTAGCTTGTAATGATTTTTTTATTATTATCATAATAAAGCATTTATCTAAATAATTTTTGCCTATTTTAATCTATTAGTTAAGTATTGCATTCATAAGTTAGCATATCCTTTTCTCCCATTGACACTTGAAAATAGAGCATTGTTAAATACAACGAACTCGAACCTAAAAGCAAAGAAGTATAATCGGCCCTTGCCATCCTACGTGACAAGAATAGAATACAACCTACAACACAACATTGTTCATTGCTCACATTGGAGTTGGTTGTTTTTTTGGTAGGCTACACCAAGTGTTGAGGCCTTCAAGCCATTCTAAGCAAGAGACATTTCTACAAAATTTAAGACCATAAAACAAAAGTTAAATTTTATAAGGGATCCATATTTGTGAAGTGGGGTATAAATCCCTTGTTTATAAATTAGATGGTATTAGATTATTATATCTTTAGTTGTAAAGAAACCGCATGCACTTGCAAAATAAAACAAACTTCACAATGGGAGAATATTTTATGAAAAAAGTTGAAAGACTTGAGAGAATTCTAAAGATAAATCCAAGAGGAAAGTTTGTATTCGAGGAAGTGATTAAATGAGCTAGAAAAATAACCCTCCACAAGCTAGGACTCCTTCACTGTCGTTAGGGTAGAATTGGACAAGTGAAGATTGTAGAGGCTCAGAATTGGTAGAGGAACTCAGACAATTAGATAGTTCACATGAGGACATGCATAATCAAATACTACCTTCGATACATGAAGAGTTGGTAGAGAAATAGAAAGAAATGGAAAACCTATAAGAATTTTTTCAAGAGAACCAAGAAGCAAAGTCATCTTCCATTGGAATCGTCAAACCCAACATTATGACCAAGTAAAATCTAGTAAAATCACCTTATTTGGACAATTAACAAGATTATTTTATTAGAAACATACCAAAGGCTTTGGTTCAATATTGTTAAGGAGGACCTTATATAATGGACACAGACTAGGTAAGAGAATTCATGGAATCCTAACCTCTATTGTAACTAAGCAGAGGTTCGAACATGAAACCTTAGGCTATTATGGAAGAAATAAAATTGATATAGAATCCAAGATTATGTTTTTTAATAAGAAAGGAAAGAAAGAATTGGCCCACTCATTAAACAAATGAGAAATATTGAAGGAAGATGTAATTGAGCACTTCCATGTCATCTTTCTTGTGTGAGATTACAAAAGGGTAATCAAGAGAAGAGTTATAAGTCTCAAACTACATGAACACTTCAATGAAGAAGCATACCAACCAACTAGACTAAGAGACATGCATCATGAAAGGAAGTTGTTGTTATTTTGTTAGATTTTTAACATTAACCTAGCATAACATTAGGATATTTAACTGAGAGAACAACAAGCACACCAATCAAACACAAGAGACAATGAACACAGTGTTTTTCCTTGGGGAAACCATAAATGGAGAAAACCCTGCAACTTCCTCAGAGATAGAATCAACACCAAAGTAAAACCCAAAATACTAAGTGATCTCTTGACAACAGTAACCTTCTTTCTATCTAGCCCCAGTGTCTTCTCCTTCCTCAACTATGCGCTACACTTGAGTGTGTGTGAGATGTGTCCTAAATATAGAGTCCAGCTCTCTATTTATACTAATCCCGACATGAATAAAACCCTACTAGGGAAGACCTCTCTAGGAGATTCTAATAACCCTAGTGCCCTGAAACTACGGGGACTTTAACCCTTAGACAATAGGAGGCTTACCCACAATGACTTGACATGAATTGTTTACAATATATATCCTCCCGATACGAGCATCGGGGCATGACATGACACAAGTACATCCTGGAATAAACATCAGGTTACAATAGATAAGAAATACAAGTGAATACATTCCGAAGTTACAGTTACATCAACACTCCCTCTTAATGAGGAAGGTATTCTCTCGACACAATTTTCGTCATTAGTATTCTTCTCTAGATCATCTCGTCATATGTATCTTCAAGTCATATTCATCTTCGGATCTGGATCATCACTGGATCTAGATCATCACTCAATTGGGATCATCATCACTAGAGCTAGATCATCACTCGATCTGGATCATCACTGGATCAGGATCATCACTCGATCTGGATCATCACTGGTAGATCATCATCACTGGATCATCATGGGTGCTATCTCATGATTCTTCTCGTCATAGGAAGTTCTACAGAGCCAGCCCTTTTTCATGTTGGTTGTAGGCCTAGCCTCCATGTAGGTCTTTCTTCAGCGCTTATATCTAAAACCAAGTCAGAATGGCTCTTCCAGCACTTACATCTGACCTACTCGTCAAAAAGGCATGCCCGGCACTCACATCTGATCATGCAAGAACCAATAGCACTCACATTTAACCATGTGGGAACACATCCTGCAACCATGCTAAAAAGGATCTACTCTTTCACCCACGCGGGAACACATACTGTAACCATGATGAAAGAGCTCTACACTTACATCCACCCATGCGGGAACACATCCTGCAACCATGCTAGAAGGGCTCTTCACTTACATCCACCCATGCGGGAACACATCCTGCAACCATGATGAAAAGGCTCCGCACTTACATTCACCCATGTGGGGACACATCCTATAACCATGATGAAAAGGCTATGCACTTACATCCACCCATGCAGGAACACATCCTGCAACCATGATGGAAAGCCTCTCAACCCCAGGTTGAGGGTTCCTGGTACCTCACCAGGTAGCTCCAGTCCAAGAGTGGCAACAACCCTTATATCCGATCAAGTAGGAACACATCCCTCAATCACATCAGAATGGCCATGTGCTCACATATGATCATGTAGGAACACATCCTATAGCCATATCAGAATGGCCCTTAGTCCTAGACCAAGTATTCATGGTACCTCACCAGGCAACTCCATTCCAAGAATGGAAATAGCCCTTATATCTGATCATGTAGGAACCAATCCTACAGTCATATCAGAATGGCTTAGCACTCATATCTAACATGGAAGGAACCAATCCTCTCACCATGACAGAATGGCTCAGCCCTTACATATGACCTAGTTGTCAGAATGGCTTACAGATTCAACACTCATATCTGACATGGAAGGAACCAATCCTCTCACCATGACAGAATGGCTCAGCCCTTACATCTAACCATGGACGGAACCAATCCTCTCACCATGTCAAAATGGCTATGGGTATCATCATTTTCCCTTGGAGGAAACCTTGATTTGGAGAACACCACGCTTCTTCTTGAAGTACTCAAAATTCACCCTAGCCAATGGATCCATCAACACATCAGCTATATGTTCCTCCGTCTCAACATACTGGAGCTTTACTGCTCCCCTCTACACCATATCCCTGATATAGTGATACTTGATCTCATTATGCTTCGACTTATCATGGAACAATGGATTCTATGACAACTTCATGCAACTCTAGTTGTCACAATGTATACAAGTAGCATCCAACTAGAGATCAAATAAATCAACTATACTGCCTCACAATATCTTCCATAGCTATACTGCTTCACAACTAGTTGAACAAGCTGTGACATACTCTGCTTCAACTGTACTAAGTGCCACACAGGATTGCTTCCTGCTAAACTAAGAGATCACACCGGACTCCCATACTAAAGCAACACCCTGAAGTGCTCTTCCTATCAATGGAACTGCTTGCCCAATCTGAATCGACATAACCCTCCAGGTTAATATTTTGATTAGACTCATACTTGAGCCCATAATCAACTATACGCCTTAGGTACCTCAGAATATGCTTTACAATAATCAAGTGAACATTTCTTGGATCTATCAAGAACTGGTTCAAGGTGTTCACAGCAAAGCAAATATCTAGTCTCGTGTTCGTCAGGTACATCAAGGACCCAATCATCTGACAATACATCGTAGCATCAATCATCTTTGATGAAGAATGACTCAATAGCTTCAGGTTCAATGCCATAGGTGTGGCCATAGCCTTGCAGTCCATCATCCCAAACCTATTTAGGATCTCTACTGTATATTTCCCTTGTCCCAGGGAAAACCCATTTGCATTCTGCCACACCTCCATGCCTAGAAAATAATGCATCATAAACAAGTCCTTCATTTCGAACTCGGAAGAAAGCTTCCTCTTTGTATCAACAATCAACCCATCCATACCTATTACAAAGAGATCATCTACATACAGTAGGAGCATCCATGGGTTGTCATCTTCAATTTTGTAGTAAAGGTTGGAATCTGCTTTAAACTTAGTAAAGCCTAAACTGGATAGAAAGCTATCAATTCTTCCGTACCAAGTCCTGGGTGCCTGTTTCAAACCATACAGGGCTTTCTTCAATCTGCATACATGAGAATCTCTATCATGTGTCTCAAAACCAAGTGGTTGCTCCACATACACTTCCTCTTCCACTACACCATTCAAGAAAGCAGTCTTGACATCCATTTGGTGTATCTTCCATTTCATCACTGCATCCAAAGCAAGTACCGATCTGATGGAAGTGTATCTGGCTATAGGTGCAAAGGTTGCTTCATAGTCTATTCCTTCTTTCTGGGAGAAACCACGCGCAACAAATATTTCCTTATATTTCTCTATGCTACCATCTACAGCATGCTTGATCTTGTAGATCCATTTGGAAGTTAAAACTGACTTCCCTTCTGGTCTTGGGACAACATCCCAAACATCATTCATCATGATTGACTGATACTCTTCGATCATAGCATCCTTCCATTCTTTCCCTTCTGCTGCTTCTTCATAATTGGAAGGTTTTTTAGCAATGAAATCACATAGTAATGCTACATACCTGGAGCAGGATCTGGTCCTCTTTCTTTCTTTGTGATTCTCTTCTAGAGCCTCATATCTTGCCGCACCTTGGATAACTTCTTGTACCCAAGCAGGTTTCCTTTTGTGAGGATTCTTTTCCTGAGGTCGATCTACAGGTCTTTGTTGTTCTTCAAATTCTCGATCTTCTTCTTGTGCTTCTTCATTCATGGTTGTATCATGAATCCTGGGTGCTTTTGCTTCTTCAGATTCTTCAGTAGGTTTCTTTCTAGATTTTTTGTAAGTTGTGTCTTCATCAAATGTCACATCCCTACTGATATCAATATTCTTGAATCCTGGGAAGTATATTCTGTAAGCCTTTGAGTTTTCAGAATATCCCACAAATATACCCTTCTTACCTGAAGGATCTAATTAGTTCTCTTCTCTCTTGGAATGTGTATATACACAGGATAGCCGAATATTTTGAGATGGCTGACATATGGTCTCTTACCGGAGAAGACTCCTTCAGGAGTCTTGTTCTCGAGTACTCTATGTGGAGTACGGTTCTGTACATACACCATTGTTCTAGTAGCTTCCACCCAGAGATGCATAGGAAGATCTTGATCATGAAGCATTGCTCTTGCAGCTTCCATGATAGTTCTATTCTTCCTTTCTACAACCCCGTTATATTGTGGATTGTAAGGAGTGTACAACTCCCTCTTAATCCCTGAGTCTTTGCAGAGCTCTTTGAATTCATTTGAAGTGAATTCTCCGCCATTTTCTGATTGAAAGGTCTTGATCTTCTTTTTAATGTGATTCTCGATCAAGGCTTTGAATTCCTTGAAATTGTTGAATACTCCATATTTATTCTTGATGAAGTAAACCCATGTCTTCCTAGAAAATTCATCAATAAAAGAAACATAATATGCATACCCACTTAGTGAGCTTGATGACATAGGACCACATACATCGGAGTGGATGATTTCCAAGATTCATTTTTCTTTGCTTTCGCTGCTTGGAAATGTCTTCTTTGTATTCTTTCCTTTTGCACATCCTTTCCAGACCCCATCATGTTTTGCTTGTATTTCTAGAAGACCTTCAACAACTTTTCTTGCAATAGGTAGTGCTCTGTAATGCACATGTGCAAGTCTTCTATGCCAAAGTTCATTTGGCTCTACTGTGTCATGGACCAATGCTTGTTCTAGATGGCCCTTTAATTTGTACAAACCTCCTTCTTGTTCTCTAATCACTACTACATCATCGATGGTCTTTCCTTTTGGCCACATGATGACTTGACCATCTATGAATGCAACCCTCATTCCTTTTGCATCTAATGCAGATATGGAGAGAAGATTCTTCTTGAGTCCTGGCACAAACAATACTTCCTTCATTGTCATAGACTTTCCAAAGTCTAGTTTATAGGAGGATTCCCCACTACCTTTTATTGGATACTGGTAGTCATCTCCTAGGTTCACCTTGTGGGGTGATTCATGTTTTGACAGTTTCAAAAAGGATTCCTTGAATCATGTCATATGCTTGGAAGCCCCATTGTCTATAAGCCAGTCAGTGCCTCCATGAGTAATGTTTCCTGTAAGAGTGAAAATCAAAACATATTCATCTTCACTGGAAGAATCTTCACTTTCATATCTAGTTTTCTTGTTGGAAGGTTCATCATCCTCTGCAACATTAACATGATGTCTTCTCTTGTTTCCATTCTTCTTATGAGAGTTAATCTTGTTTCTAGGATAGTCTTTTGCAAGGTGTCCTCTTTCATCACATGTATAACATCTCAATCTAGATAGGTCCTTTCTAATGTTATCTTTATGGTGAAAGTTCTTAGCTTTGGAGTGATGAGAGTTTCTTCTGCCTTTCTTGGAGTGAACTGTGAGGGCTTGATATTCACTTCCCATATTCTCTTCTTGAGCTGCTATGTGAGCTTATTCTTGAGAGCATTCTTCCCATAGTCCGTTGAACTTGAATAACTTCTTTCTGGCACAAATTCCTTGGATGAATGAATCCCATGACCTAGGGAGACCATTCAGTGTTGTCATCACAATTTTTGCATTCTCCACTTCTTCATCTACAGCTTCTAGTTGTTCTTTGATCTGAGAGACCCTTGTGAAGTAAGACTGTATGGTCTTAGCATTTTGGATCTTTACATTCTTCAACTGATTCCTTAGATTCATCTTTTGGTGGATGTTCTTCCCTCCAAACAGTTTTGTTAGGGCATTAAACATAGATTTAGGTGTCTTGAGAGAGGACGCCTGTGGGATGAGGTGATCCTTGATAGAATAAGAAATGATTCTCTTGGCCATAACCAACTTATTCTTATGTAAGGCCTTTGCCTCATCTCCCTATGGAACTAGAACCTCCTCACTGATATAGGAGTCCAAATCATTTTCTTCCAGGACTAGGGAGATCCTATACTTCCAAGCTCAGAATTTATCAACTCCCTCAAGCTTTTCATCAAGCTTGGTATGATGAGACATCGTAACTGAGAACCTCAAATGGAAATACAAAATATTTAGATCTTACTAGGTTAAGATGTTGGATCTAGATTTGGAGCTGAAATCCTGCAGTGCTGGGTCAAGAGAAAATTAGGGTTTTGCTTTTCCAGAGTTTTGTCCAATAAATTGCTTTGAATTTTATCCCTAACTTTGATTCTAGGGAGGAGATCAATCCAGGCCTGGGCTCACTGGAAAATTCCTCTTCTGTGAAAAGCCCTAATTACCGGCAGTAGTGTCGTGTCCAAAATCGAAAAACCTCATAATTGGATTTTGCTTCGACAGAAAGATGCGCCCTAGGGAGGAGAGTTATTCCAACATTCTTTTACTAAAAATATATAAAGAGAGATCCACAAAGTAAAAATCCCTAGTTCCCGTAGCTGCACGGTGTCTTCTTCTAAGGTTAGCTCTGATACCATGTTATATTTTTAACATTAAGCTAGCATAACATTAGGATCTTTAACTAAGAGAACAACAAGCACAACAATCAAACACAAGAGACAATGAACACAGTGTTTTTCCTCAGGGAAACCATAAATAGAGAAAACCCTGCCACTTCCTCAAAGATAGAATCGGCACCAAAGTAAAACCCAAAATAGTAAGTGATCTCCCGACAGCAGTAACTTTCTTTCTATCTAGCCCTAGTGTCTTCTCCTTCTTCAACTATGCGCTACACTTGAGTGTGTGTGAGATGTGTTCTAAATAGAGAGTTCAACTCTCTATTTATACTAATCCCAACATGACTAAAACCATACTAGGGCCGACCTCTATAGGAGAGTCTTATAACCCTAGTGCCCCAAAATTGTGGGGACTTTAACCCTGAGACAATAGGAGGGTTACCCACAATGACTTGACATGACTTGTTTACAATATAGATCCTCCCGATAGGAGCATAGGGGCATGACATGACACAAGTACATCCCAGAATAAACATTAGGTTACAATAGATAAGAAATACAATTGAATACATTCCTAAGTTACAATTACATCAACATATTTTTCCTCATTTCGGATGGAAATGCCACAAAGATGAGCATTGCTGGTACTTATATTTATGTGTGTTTTTAGGGAATAAAGGAAATCTTATGGAATATTTCTTAGAAATGTAAGACACATGTCACAAGCCATATTATTTTCAAAGGAAAAAAGGCAAGAACAATTCCACAAACTAAAAGAGGATTGAGAAGCACAAGTAGAAAACAAACATGTAAAATAGCGTATCCATCACCAGGAACTTATGTCACCACTATAAGTTAAGTGGTAATTGGGAATAAAAGTCTAAACCACTTCATCTAGAACTTGACCCCAAGTCTACACATCGAAGAGAATTTTGTGGAGAGAGAAGTATAAAGGTGAATTTTTTGGTGATTACAAATGGTTGGGGGCTTATAAGGAGGTCTACAAATTAGATCGATTTGTGGTTGGTAGGAATCGTCATGCCCCTTCCTTTTTTTGGCAAGGTCATGTTGGTTATTTTAATGGATTTTTTCATGGACAAAGAAAAAGAGTGCTGTAGGTATGTTCCTTTAGCTAGAAAATGATTATAGTTTTCAAATAAATCTTAGGTGTGCTTATGGGGAAAATTCTAAGGAAGAGTTACTTGCCCTATGGGGCCTATTATTTTTTCAAATTCTCATAATCTTGAGTGTCTCAAAGTGATTGGTGATTCAAAAATAATCATTGATTCAGTTAAAATGAAGGTTCGATTGGAAGTAATGGATTTAAAATGGTAGAAGTAGAAGGTTAGAATTAGCAGGATTCCTTCAGGGAGTTATCCTTTTCACATTTTTTTAGGAAATTGAGTTTACTTGTAGATACATGATCTAAACATTCCGTTTTAGTCTTGCTGTGGTTTCTTTCCTTTAAGGAGATTCAAAATGGCTCGCTAACCAGTATTTGAACGCTTATTGAAGGTGTTTTAGATTTGTTAAAGTTTTTTGGTGCTAATCTTTTTGTAAATTTTTTTGAGTGTTGGATTTTTTTTGTAAATGTTTTTTCTATTGAATGGGGTATTTTTGTTTCCTACGAGACATACAATTTTTTGATAATAGAACTGGACTAGTTTATATTGTATGGAGATAGAGGTTAGTCCTTTAAGGTAGCTTATCAGAAAGATCTTTTTTGTCTTTGTATACTTTGATTCATAATGAATAGAAAGCACATGTTTTTTCATGTGGAAAAGAAGTCTAAAGGTGATGAAGATATTTTTTCCTTGGAAAAATAAGAAGAATGTGTGCATAATTTTTTACTTCCAAGATTTTCACCTTGTATCATTTACTGCCAAGTTAGATTTTTTCTAGAGCCAAAGAGTTCAAGAAACTTGCATGTTGAAGCTAAGAGTGGATTACGATCTAAGAGTTCAAATATAGATATTGGTTAGAGTCAATGAGCAAAAATTTGCAATATAGGAACTAGATCTAGAGGAATAACCAGAACTAGAGTGAGTATCCATATCCATGAGAAAGAGATGAAGCAAGAGTTAGAGTTGTATCCAAGAGATAGATTTAGCTCCATGATATAGAGAAGTAGAAAAAATGCATGGTTGATTTAGATTTTTTATCTTAGCTTTTGGAGACAAAAATATTGGATAAAAATAATATGGATAAAAAAATTATCATTCTCCATATTTAGTATTCGTCCATGAATAATAGACGTCATCTAGATCCTTCTGCAGACACTGGGTTCTCTTCTTCCAAATTTTTTTGTGGGCAGAAGCTTGATTTAATTCCTCGCTTCAATGGTGATTATCCGAATGAATATATATATATATATATATATAT